>QAXH01005932.1:0-10716 GCA_004335635.1 Chloromonas sp. AAM2
ACCTGCAACTCAGTGTGAGCAGCATCATTGTGCAGCGCACTGCATGAGTGGTTATGCCTCATGGCTCGCATGGCTCGTGTTGGCTGATGAGTTTTCATCCATGCGGCAGGGCGGCAGGCTATCCTTCTCACCAGCTTGCAGGGCGTCTGCAGCAGCACTGTGCAGTGAACCGCATCAGCCCATTATGCCTTGTGCTCGACAGCATGACTGGGGCGTTAGGGCAGCCCAGTTTGCACGGCTGTGCTGAATCCACCTGTGTGCTTCCTGGTCTTCGGCCTAAACAGCCCAGCACCAAGAATGGCTGTGAATCTCACTGCTGTGTATATCACTGCACAGGCTGCAGAACAAGTGGTAACTGTGTTGTGGTGATTATTTTGTGAACTGCTTCAGGTACCCGTGGGCCTGCTGCACCCCCACCAGGTGTGTTTGGTAACTGAACACGCAAATGCTCATGGTCGTTTGCTCAGAAACAGCTAGCAGCCGTATCAACCAAGTTCCAGAGTACCAGCTTTGGGTGTGGAGTGCTGAATCTTATAGCACTGTGTTGAGCAGGATCAATTTGTTCATGCATGCACTCTTATCTCCATCTGTGCAGCAATCGAGCCTAAAGGCGGACTGCTTCGATACTTGACTGGCCTTAGTGAGGAGCAGCGGGTGGATGTCTTCTCAAGGCTTGCTGCGGCTGGATACACACAACCAGGCTTTGAGGACAACGTTGGCACCCTGACCAACGACATACTGGAGAAACTGGGCGTGGAGCCACAGGCGCTGCGCTCGGAGCTGCTGAAAGCCTTTGCCCTGTTAGGTAGGTGACTGTGAATGCTTGTGCTGACGTGCAGCACATGCAGTGCTGCCTGCCTCACAACGCATGTTTTTGAATGTGCAAACCGGGTAGAGAGCGGCTGAGTTCTTATGTTGTTGTGTGTTGTGCAGGCCCCAGTAAGGCAGTGGTACTTGTTGACGAACACGGCACTGAGGAGGCAGTGGAGTTTGATGGTAAACGCGACTTCGAGCTATGGGCAGCCACTAACACTCTCAAGCTGTCACCCAAAGACGGTCGTAAGAAGGTAAGGTTGAGGAAAGGCATGACGTGACATTAAGACTCAAGGTCATATAAGGTGGCCCATGGGCTGACAAACTGACACTGTAGGCAGGTCTGGGTTTATGCCATGTGGCGGGATAGCCCTTATCCTCGACCCACTGCCTCTTGATACAGGTCAGGGACTGCGGGGACACCTTGAAAATAGCTCATGTGCAATCATGTGCCTGTACAGTACATCAAGACATGGGAGCGGCTGCAGGATGGTGGGAGGTACTACACCACCCAAAACCTGCAGAAGAGGGTGAGTAGGGTTAGTGAAGTGCTACGATGGTACAATTTCTGTGATGCGGTACTCCCATTTTCTGCATAGAAAGCAGTACATGGGCATCGATAGCATGTTGACACCCAAGCGTAGCATCACCATAGCTCAGCGCAAATCTTGTAGTAGGGCCAGCTTGCTGCATCAACTCAACTCCTTGGCAGGGCAAGTAAGTAGCAAGCCAACACATGAGCAGCACTCCAAGGTCAACCGAGAGTGTGGTGGCATCAGGGCTGTGGCATTGGCCATGATCTACATGCATTACTCATACATGACTATGGAACGCATCGTCTCTGGCTGCTGGACTATTCACAAATTCATATGTGCAAGACCACATCATGCACCTTGATAAGTTGATGTTGAGGTTCTGGGCCACGTGTCAATGTAGCGGAGGCTGTGCAACTATCATGGATTCACATCCGTCATGTTTGCAGGTTGGTGACCTGGAGAACCGTGGAGATGCGGTCGACAAGGCCTTGGAGCACGAGGTCGCTGAGAGAGCGCTTGCTGATATGCGTATGCAACACAAAGAAGCGAAGCGCCTGTTTTGCGGCTCAGCAGGCCTGCTGCATAACAAGCGCCTGGGCACCACCAGGCAGTTTGATGAGATCATTGTGGCCGACAACTGCTACAAGGTCTTGGAGGTAAACGGGTGTGATAGTATGAACACCTGCACCTGTCCTATGGTCCTCAATATCACTGGGGGTGCATCCCACTGTCGTCGGATGAGTTTGGTCACCCGTTCTAATTCCTCCGTTGGTGGTCTGTGGTACCAATGAGTGTGCAAGCAACTGTAGGAATATGGGCATAATGCAGATCCAAGCACAGCGGCTCTGCCACTGGCAGTCGCGCAGGGTGAAAGTACAGGTCGTGCACTCAGCATGGACCTTTGATGTCACATTGTCCCAGTTTGATCTTGTGTGATGCAGGTGAAGCAGACGGTGGACCCGGATGCTGCTCAGCAGCTGAGCACTGGCTTGGAGTTCATCAAGTGAGTGAAGTGTGTACACAATGCTACTGTGGTTGTGCACCATGTGTTTGTGAAACTGCTACCTGACTATCATCTTTGGCATTGGCATACACTCTGTGCTGTCATATTGTGCTAAAACAATTCACACCGCACACACATGTTATCGTATTGTGCATGTGTTTCAACGTGCGAATCATTTGCTTAGACGGGAGGCTGTGCTGTTGTTATGTGCCTGTGCAGGCAGGGCATCGCAGATGGCCAGGCGGAGTTCAACTTTGCCAGGCGCAGCGACGGCACGCTAAAGGAGATGAAGGGAGCACTTGGAGGCCTGCTCCCTGTGGATAGGCAGCAGCTCAAGGATGAGTTGGAGCTGAAGATTGCTGAGGTATGTGAGAGTGTTTGACCTGTTGAGTAGCATGTGGTGTACAGTGGCCCACAGATTCCACATCAAACCTGGACAGATGTGACCTTCATATACCCTTGCTGTCTGATGTCTCAGCCTAGCAGATTCAACACGCCTTTCAATTGATTCTGATCTGCCCATCAGCACACAGGTGTGAGAAACTTGCAGCGATCTGGTACACCTGATGCTTGTTGTGTTGCAGGAAAATTGGGACTTGTACCTCGTCGGTGGTGGACGCGTCAGTCATGGCAGCTCTTGCTATGCAGTGCCACCACCAGCTCAGTGTGGAGCGCCTGACGGCATGGTCTCTGCAGCAGCAACACAACCCGTAGTGGACAGTGTGTAGCTACCATGCTGCTTTGAAGGTGCAGCCTGTTGCTAAATAGCAGGTGGAATGGCAGTTCGGTGATTGCCGGTACTGTGCACAGCAGCAGAGAAAGTATCAAGCCACCTAAAAGTGTTAGCCTCTTGCGTCTTGCTCTTTACCTTCTTTTGCTTTTGTTACCTTGATTCAGATTATCAACTCTGTCCACGCAGGTTTGTCTGGGCAGTCGAACCATAAATGCTGATAACCTGGCAAATGATCAGTCAGAGCAACATGGGTCCAAGACATGTGGTTCACCCCTGAGGTCTGATTTTTACACCACCATGCATGAGTGGCAATTACGACCACCAAGAAGTTCTTAGGATATGTCGCCCTTGGTGCACTGGCCGTGCCTTGGCAGTAAGCTGGCCGCACATGTGAAATGCAGAGATGCCACCAGACTTGTAGGAGCGCTTGTGGACATCTTTTCGCTTGAATGCGGCACGCATCTTGGCTGGTGCCTCTCTCTGCCCTGCCTGTGAGTTTGCATGCATTCTGGGCAGGCTGGTCTGGTCTCTTGCATGCGTGGCAGCCGCCTTGCACTGAGATTCAGCGGGTGTAAGCAGGGGCTGTGCAAGTGGAGGTCCTTTTCTCTACCTGTGTTGAGCTGCAGGAGCTTGCCTGCCTATTTGCGTTGTAGCACTGCTGTAGCCCATGAGATGCTCAGTGCTTAGAAAGCGTTGCCGACAGCACTTGTTGCACAAGCAAGCCAGGCGACACCCAACACCTTAAGGTTTCAGCTTGAAGACTGAGAGCTTTTGCCCAGCATTTGGCTATGGCACAGTCCTAAGCCAATGCAAGGGTTGGCAGCATTTGACAGTAGCTGGAGTGAGGCAGTTCGAAGTGATGTCCAGAACTGTCAGGGCCCAGTCTTACCCAGTGCTTCCAAAATGTCTACAGTAGCGTAACAGAAAGTGTTGCAACGCTTTCCTTGTTGTATTGCACAAGTTCAAGTGTGTTGGGCACGACTGTTGTGGACTCCTGTTGCATGGTGTACAGTCATGCATGATGGCTTCACTGAAGTTGCATCAGCCTTTCCCTCTGTAAGCCCCTCTGACATCAGACGTCAGCATGAAACAAGAGCAAGAGCAGCAACTCCAGCAACTTTCAGTGAGAGCATGGCAGCCAACTATAGGCGTCCATTGACAAGAGTCTGCCAGTGTGCTAGATGCCACCATGACCGTGTGTGGCAGCTGAAGTTTCGGTGTCCATTCCACTACGAGCTGATTTATGAATCCAAACCTGCTGGCGAGCAGACTTGCACACCTTCACATGTGGTTGTGGTGTCCGGTCCACTGCTAGCTGTTTTGGGGTTTCGGACCTGCAGACCAGCAGACCTGCAGACCTCCTCGGTCAAGTGCCTGTTGCATGGTCTGATGTTATGAGCACATGCTTCGGCCAAGCGTTCAGCCTGCCAGTGACACGAGTCTGCTAATGTGCTAGTTCGCTGGTCTGATGCCACCAAAACCGTGTGTTGCAGCTGAAGTTTCGGTGTTCATTGCACTACGAGCTGCTTATGAATTCAAACCTGCTGGCGAGCAGACTTGCACACCTTCACATGTGGTTGTGGTGTCCGGTCCACTGCTAGCTGTTTTGGGGTTTCGGACCTGCAGACCAGCAGACCTGCAGACCTCTTCCGTCACGTGCCTGTGGGATGGTCTGACACAAATACCAGGTTTTGGCTTACAAGTGACGACGAAATCCTGCCCGCGCTCTGGTTTACTGATCTGATGCCACCATAAGGCTATGGCCACTACTCGCTGTGTCATAGATTGAAATCTGAAGACCAGCAGACTTACAGACCTGTGCATGACCTTGATGTCATACAACAGCCATTCATGGCCCAGTGCTAGGCCGTTCGCTATTCACTCTTAACTGTCTGGTATGCATCATCAGCTAGCAACTGCCCATTGCCAGCAATCTACTCTGTCATACTCCTTTTCTGTGTGTGACAGGGGATCTGCACACCTCTTCAGTAATGTATGACGGCTTCGCCCACGATGCATGCTACACCCTTCTGTCAACTCCCTCGTGTGGAAAGCCCCATCTTGCAAATCTCTAAATGTTGGTGACTTGCTCTTGCCGTCCCTGTATACCAGACAGTCGTCCCACTCCCCTGGCTGGCTCCTACGCTTTGGGATGTCTACGCAAAATAGGCAAATTAGGCAGCAATCTTGTGTTCCTCCAAACTACTTGCTGCATGTCATCATTAGTATGCTCCATCCTCTTCAAGACTTCTCCGGTGTCTTGCCTAATCTGCCTAATTTGCCTAGTTTGTACAAATCTCCTTGACACTCCTTGACACAACATCTGCCGGCCAAGGGGCACATCTTGTGGCGCTCAAGATAGACGGTCTGATGCAGCGCCCTGAAATACTTTTTGGCGCCAAGACAGCATCTAGACAGCGACGGGGCGCCCAGGGACACCTTGCGGTACCAATCCAGCGCCAACACGGTGCCATGGGGTGCCCTCGATTGGGCGCCCGGGGACTTCTGGCGGCGTCAAGAAGATGCCAGGACAGTGCCAAGACCACACCTTTGGACACCTTGTGGCACCAAGCTAACGAAACTAGCCGGTTGTGATGTCTCTGTAGTGCACAGCTGCCTTTGCTTGCTGGCTTTGGAGGGTTGCAGAGGCCGCTCATGCTGCTGTGAGGATTCGATGCATAAATTTGGTTCCATGCATGCCCCACTGCGTCCTGTCAAGGTGAACCTGACTCCTGCTCAAACACAACACACTGGATTGCCTGGCGCCTGCCACAATGCAGTCTCACGCACAGGGGACCTCAATCATTGGATGCTCATGCAGGTGCGCTTGCCACTTGCGTGCAGGAGGGACAGCGTACACCATGACTGTTGGCATGTTTGACCATGTGTACCACAGCATGTACCGGGAGTCCGGCGTGATTCGTGACCGTGTGCACGAGTTCAGGACTGCGGGTTGCAAATCCCCAACACCTAAGGCAATGGTACACCTGGTAGTGTATGATGAAGGCAGCGGCAAGGGGCATGGTGTCAGGATCGAAAGGGCTACCGGCGCTGACCAGCTGGATCCAGACAGTGTCCTGGTGCAACCTGGGGATGTGCTGGGCCTGATAACAGGCCTCGTGTACCCACCAGGCACCCAGGCAGCAGACAACTGGTTCAACTGGGATATGCGGTCTGACTCTGACATGGGCATGTTCCCCAAGGGCCTGTGCAGCGTGTTGGATTGCTCAAAAAGCACAACGATAGCCAGTCTGATCAATGCTCCCTCAGAAGGTGAGACACACAACTGCTGTGCCATCTCACATCCTCAGCGAGCATTCATGCTGCTGTGTGCTTGCCAGGAGCTGCGACATGGTGATGTGCTGCGCCTAAGCTATGCCCCGGGTGCCAATGCAGCAGCAGCTGGCTGGACACTGTTTGCTGATGTGATGTCCAACAACAGTTCAGGCCGGCTCCATCAATGTGTGTGCATACAGCGGCTGCTCCATGATTATGCAGATGGCAGAGGGCGCCCGGTGCCAGCAGTGCATCTTCAGGCACTCAGGGTATGGGGTGTGTATACCTCCATCAATGCTGCACGGCAGCAGGAGCTACCGGTGACGGCCCTGGCTTGGGCCAACGCTCCTCTGAAGTGTATATACTGTGTGACTGAGGGTGAGGATGATGCGGCGGAGTGCATAGTGCCCAACCTCTTGTATGAGCCAGCAACAGGGATGCTGCACGTTAGTGTGGGTACGCAAGGCAAGTGCATGCGTGTTCCTATTGAGGCTTTGCCACGACAAGATGCGTTGCAGCTCTATGTCAACCTCCACCGCTGGAGCCCTGGCGGTTACCTGCAAAAGCTGTCACTGGCAGAGGTCCCGCCCTTGGGGCCCGTGCACCTTTGACGGATGTACAGCCAAAGCATGCATTTTTCGATAAATTTGGTTGCCTTTCCACTGTTTCATGCCTAGCAATGCAACAACCGCAATGGCCACTGTGGGTTCAGCCATTTGGCTTGTGTGGCACAGTGAGGATGGGAGTCGGTATGTCTACCCTTGCAGTGTCCAGCAGGTTGTCAGCAGCAATGTGAGCAACTCTGTGGTGTTGCTCAGGTACTATCAAGATAATGGCATCTGGGATGACCCTGAACAAGTCGGCCTCCGCTTGGCTGCGCTCCATGACGAGGCTGGCATTCATCGTGAGTCTAGGCTCCATCTGGACTGGGCACATCGCACAACAACTGTACCTGGGGAAGACCGCAGGTCCATGCGGAAGTCTATGCGGCCAGCGCCAGGGGTTGGCAAAGCACCCCTTCCCAAACGCTCAAACACAGGAGCACATGCTGCTGAACCCTCTGCTGGTGCTGATGCTGCAAGCGGCCCCCAACCTTTGAGTGAGGCTACCGAAATGCGCCTGAGCAAATGCGAAGAAGTGCTCAGCATGTGCCAAGTACGGCTAACCAAGCTTGAAGGTGGGATTGACGAATTGAAAGGCAAGTTTGATGCATGGGACATGACCCTGCAGCGTATGCAGGAGTATCAGAGGCAGCAGGCCATGATGGCAGAGGAGCTGCGCAAGCTCAAGAGAATAGCAAACATTGATGTTGCACCTGGTGAACCCTCAACCGCCCCCTCACAGCCTGTGGCTGTGGCAAGCTCATCAGATCCATTGTGTGCGGTTTGTAAGCAGGTGATCGCATATGACATGCCGCTGCGTAACCTGATGACGATGCTAGCTGGAGAGGATGCTAAGGTTGACTTGGGGGACATGTTCACATTACCAGGCGGCCGCGTGAAGGCTGCTTCACCTCTCAAGAAGATGGTGCAGTGTGATGCTTGCATGCCAAAAGGAGCACTGAAGCTGGTGGTATGTACCAGCGGGGGAGCAGGCAACCGCCTCACATGTGACTGGTGTCGCTGCCGCATGACTACCAATACAACTGATGCAACCTCTATGTGGTGCGGGAAGAAGCACTCCAATTGCCGCTCCCTGGTCATTGAGAACGAGACGGACAGGCAGGGCAACACCCTGTTCCTGAGCAAGGGCCTGGCTCCAGTCAAGGAGGTGGTGCCTTGGGATGATGTCAAGCTGATTGATGTTGGCTTGGAGCAGTACAATGACGCTGACTATGTGATCGTGGCATCCTCCTCCCTGGGCAAAGCGCTTGTGATGCTGGAAATTGACAACATGTCGCATGCTGGAGGTGGGCAGTACACACCGGAATCAGAAAGGAAAAAGAATGATGGCAACTTTGCAAGCACAACAGGCTTTGACCGTGTTCTGTTCATGCGCATCAATCCAAGCGGTCCATACAGCACAGCAGACACTGACACCCCCAACCTGGACAAGAAAGCAAGGTGGTTGATCGCACGCGATTGGATTGTCACATTCCTGCGTGCCCCCTACGGGACCTGGGCATATGGCGAGAAGCTGTTGTTGTACCTGTTCTATGACCACATTTCTCAGTTGCTGGATTACAGACCCGCGGCATTTACAACCGTTGTGGCTTACAAGGCCCCGGCTCTGCCAGAGTCACACCTGCAGGGCCTTGCTGACTGGGCCTGCAGCTTGGACCCCTACCTGATGACCAAGGGCAGTACCATCGCTCAAGCATGCCTTGCGCTCAACAACAGGGTTGCTCAACTATCACGGCCTGTGGACACTTGACCTGCGGCACACACAGGGGACACGAGCTTTTTTGCCTTGGAACAGGCACACCTGTTGCCCAAGGCTTCCAGGTTCAACCGCATCAATACCAGAAATATGGTTTGAAGTGAGGGTGGCCTTCAAGCACCTGCTCCCCTTGGGGGCTTGCTGTGTCAGGCAAGCATGTAAGCCTTTTAGGATTGCCACTCAGATCTGGTCTGCCCTTTTAGCATCAACATTGAGCAGGTCCCATAAGCACGGGGGTGGCTTCTTACTACCACCAGGGCTCTAGTGTGCCTTGATGCGCTTTCATCCTGTTCTGGTGGTGGGGATGGAAGTCATGTCACACGTTTTTTTGTCGTGCATTGACTTATTGCTGGTGGATGCGCTTTTTCTGGAAAGAGTGACCATGGTGATCCTCATTCATGTTAGGAACCACAGTCTGTGCGCGTCCACGCCTTAGGTTTTATTCAGATGTGCTGACACCGCCTGCAGTGCATTGGAATCATCATACAATGAGGCATGTGGAGTGCGCAGACATCATCAGGCGTGCAAAGCGAGCCCTGTATGTGATGTGCACGTGTGCAAGTCTGCTCGCCTGCAGGTTGGAACTCATTAAATAGCTCGTAGTGGACGGGACACCAGAAGCTCGGCTGCAACATGTTATGGTGGCATCAGACCAACAAACTAGCACACGATCCATCCAAATCGAGGAGGTCGGCAGATCTGCTGGTCTGCAGGTTCGAACCCCAGAACAGCTGGACCGGACACACAACCTCATGTTCCGAAAGCTTGGTGATCCATCCACAACATGAGGCTGTCTGAAATGGGTTTCGGACCTGCAGACCAGCAGACGTGCAGACCTCCTCGCTTTGATGTGTTGTGCAGGTGTGCAAGTCTGCTCGCCTGCAGGTTGGAACCCATACAACAAGGGACACCAGAACCTCGGCTGCAACACATTATGGCAACATCAGCCCAGCAAAACTAGCACACGAGCACACTCGTGTCACTGGGAGGCCGCAAACTTGGCCGAAACACTGCTCTCGTGAACCCAGACCATCCAAACCGAGGAAGTCTGCTGGTCTGCTGGTCTGCAGGTCCGAACCCCAGAACAGCTGGACCGGACACACAACCTCATGAGGCCATCCACAGCATGAGGCTGTCTGATATGGGTTTCGGACCTGCAGACCAGCAGACGTGCAGACCTCCTCGCTTTGGTGTGTTGTGCAGGTGTGCAAGTCTGCTCGCCTGCAGGTTGGAACCCATAAAACAAGGGATACCAGAACCTCGGCTGCAACACGTTATGGTGGCATTAGCCCAGCAAACTAGCACACGAACAGACTTTGATCACTGGGAGGCCGCAAGCTTGGCCAAAACACTGTTCTCGTCAACCATCCGAATCAAGGAGGTCTGCAGGTCTGCTGGTCTGCAGGTTTGAACCCCACAACAGCTGGACCGGACACACAACCTCATGTTCCGAAAGCTTGGTGATCCACAACATGAGGCCATCCACAGCATGAGGCTGTCTGTTCTGGGTTTCGGACCTGCAGACCAGCAGACGTGCAGACCTCCTCGGTTTGGTGTACTGTGCAAGTCTGCAAGTCTGCTCGCCTGCAGGTTTGAACCCATGAAACAAGGGACAACAGAACCTCGGCTGCAACACATTATGGTGGCGTTGGCCCAGCAAACTAGCACACGAGCAGACTGTGTATCACTGGGAGGCTGCAAGCTTGGCCGGAACACTGAGCAGACTTGTGTCACTGGGAGCCCAAAAGCATGCCTTTTGTTATCTTGGATTAAGGCAGGCACTATACAAGATTGCAATGGTCACGAGTATGGCATCTCAGCAAACGACAGATGCCAGTATCCTTGCTCGGGTGAAACGGGAGTGTGGGTACAAAAACACAGGTGGGGCTGTACTGCTTGCACGCTTGAAGGCAGTATCAGTGATTGCCAGGGATTCACTGATGCAGGTCATGCTGGACCCAGAGGAACACTCATTG
>QAXH01005933.1:0-56537 GCA_004335635.1 Chloromonas sp. AAM2
GGTAACTATCATGTGTGCTCGCTGATCTGATGGAGTGTCGGTAGGGGGTGTGCGTTCACCACCGACAGACTGGATTTTTGTTGGCATGAGCAGGCAGTGAAACAAAACTGCTTGCCTCCTTTTTGTAATTGAAACAGCGCACGACTACATTGTGTGTGTGGATTAGTAGATGGTAAATCCTCTCCGTTGATGAAAGCTGCAGCACACAGAATTTGTGCAAGATTAGGGTATTGTCAGATCTCAGGAACAGCCATGTTTGGAGCCCATTTTCTCACGGATGGCGGGGAAACTCAGCATGACCTCAAACATATCACAGACAGATCTTGTTACAAGGATCAAGAAGCATTAAAAAAAGAGAAAAGTTTGCCAGTTCTGGGACAATTCCTGGGAGTACCACTGGAACCAGTGTTGTCCGTGGTGCTCACAGGGGCTGTGGCCACACAGTGACTATGTGTGTCAGGCAAACATGGGTGTATTCGTATGTGCGTCAATCGCACACGGGGTGGATAACGGGTGTTGTGGTACACGGTATCACAGGGCCAATTCTGGGACAGCGAATTAAGAGACATTTTATTTTTCTTTTTATTCTTGTGCGATTTGGCCGCCTTACTGAAAAGCTGTGCCCAGGCAAAGTGGCTGACGACAATTGCTACCCTACAATTGCTATATCTCACCAGCCATAGATTGGATTGGGCTAATTCCAACTGGTACGGATAGGTACTGCAAAAAGGGTAGCTCTAAGGCCCACCGCCTTTAAGTGCGCATCTTCGGCCGTTTTGACTAATATGGAGACCAGAGACTAATATGGAGACTAATATGGTCTCTAACACTGGTCTTGGTTAGAAAGCCAGGATGCTTTACCCAGGCAGATGATGACCCAGGCAGATGTAGCGCTTGATCTGTAGTTTCCGGGGCACCTAAGCTCATCTTGGATTTCAATACCATACCCCGTCTAATAAGAAAGAAGTATGCCAGTTCTCCAGTGCAGCCCACACTGCATCCCCATTGCTCCGCACAACGCGCACTTACAACACCAGTTCCAGTGGTATCAAGGATTGTCCCAGAACTGGCAAACTTCTTGTTCTTTTTATGCCCCGGCGTGACACCCAGTCAGCCAGACAGTGATGCCACCCATGTGACCGTGCTCTGGAGTAGAAATTTATCCAGTCTCAAAACTCGTGTCGCTGACGTTGCATGTCAACTGAAGGGCAACCGACACAAAACCATGATCGAGAAAGGGCATTCTGATGCATCAGTAGTGGGCCTATACCGGAGTGAGCATCAGTGGGATGAGCAGTGCTTGTCGTGACCAATGGGTAACTTGACTTATCAATGATGTTACGTCAAGTGCGGCCATGCGACGTTCCAGTACAACATGAAAACATGTACAGCAAGATGGCGAATCACTGCCTGAGATGGACAGGTCCTATACAAATTAGAGCCTACCTAAGCAGCATTCATGCCAATTCAGGCAGCCGTCTGTTGCAAGCGCAGTATGGCCAGAGCTGCAACTGCTCGCCTTGCTTAGGTTGGCCTTTAACTGGCAACAACCACAAGCTCCTCAGAACCAACCAGATCTCCAAGACTTGATCAGACTTGAGTCTGCAAGCCAGGGCTCCTGTTTCCACGGACGTCATCTGCTCGTGGCTTGCTGGTCTGAGTGTTATTGCCAAGATTCCCGGAAGATTTCCTGCTTTTGCATCTAAAGCATCTGAACGAGTGGGTCAGGCCCTTGGAAAAAGGTTGAGCAATGCTTGTGCGCCTCAGGCACTCGCTGCTATGAGTTGTTGGATGTCATCCTTGGCACCTGCCAGTCCCTGCGCAGGCCAAGTCACCAAGTCACCAAGTCACCAAGCACCTGAGCACTAACAAGCACACTTATACCACAGGTCGCACAGCAAGTAGCACACAGCCACAGGCTTACTGCAGTCAGGCAGGCATGGGCTTCCCTGCAGACCTGGTGGGGTCAAAGTGTACTAACACAGTATCTCTTCCAAACAGAGTTGTCCCATGCGTCGTGCTGCACAAAGGTCTGATCTTGACAACGGTAACAAACGCAGCATGGTCAAAGCAGCGAGCGAGTGCATCTGTATCTGGGTCTGTCGTGCTGATCACAGTGTACGTGCAGTGTACCGTGCAGTGAGGTGCATCATGTACTGTCCTGCGCTAGCATGTGCAAACCGAGATCAGAAGTGGTGCCTTTGCTGCGGTGTAATCGTGATGATGATGAGGATAATCACAAAACACGGTCATAGCAGCCAGTGGGTGATGGATGCATCTGCATCTGTACCTGCCATGACACTGTGTGTGTAGTAAGGTGCATCATGTCTGGTGCGCAATGAAAGGGTAACTGGTCCCGCTGCTGTTTGTACCTGAGTGAGGCTGATGTACAGGAGGTATGCCGCTGCCTGGGGGGTGCTGGGTGCGGCGCCGGACAGCAAAGCCACGTACTGCAGAGCAGGACAAGCAACGCGGCATCAGACGCAAGGCATTGGCATCCAAAAAGGCTGCACTGATGTTCTCACAGCGGGCCATACACCTGATTCTAACCACATCATCATGCAGCAGCTGCAGACATGCCATCTGAGCACAGCTGGTAAGAGCATATCCCATTCCACCGCGGCTGGTAACCCATTCCACTGCGGTAGAACTCTCCAGTGATACCCAGCAGATATGGACTACATCGCTCTCATGCCGTTTGGCTCTAATAATGGCCAGCTCAACACAGCTCAACACACTTAGCGTCATGGCAGTCTGTCATGTAATGCAACACTGTCACCACCCAGTTAACATTCTCGGATCTAACTTTCGACCCTTGTTTGCGCGCATTGCAATGCTGTCAGCACTCATTAGACACACGCACCTCATCCGGGTTGTTTACATAGTGTTCGAGCTTGTCCTGGTCCTTTGCCTCATCAGGCAGGCCCACATCGGCCATGGGCTGAGCGGCGCGGCCGGGAACAAACCTGAAGATACCATGGGATTGTTGCAAAACTAGGCCAGTGCTGAAGCTTTAGCAGCAGTATTGGAGCTTCAAGCAATGTTGCCAGTGTGGCATGTAACGGCATGGCCAACTCACACCTGCTTGATTATGCTTGCCTCAGGCGGTGTAGCTTGAAAGCTGCGTCTTGTTGGATCGCTACTCAGACACATACACGCACTGAAATGCAGTACCTTTGCAGGATGCACACTCACTCACTCCAGTTTGCTCTTGATATTCATCTGCTCCTCTGTTGACATGACGTCGCTGAGTGTGGCATCCAGTATGAGCCTGTCCTGCCACTCAACCCACACGTGAGGCACCTGCATGGCCAGTGGGAGAGAGGGCCATCTGCTTTATTGTTTTGGATTTAATACTATTATGATCTCAAGGCCACAGTGCTTGAGAAATGGACCGCCTTATTTTGTTTCACATAACTGGTGTTTCAGTACTATCACTGCTAATATCATGATTACAATTGTTATTGTTGTTGTGTTTTGTCTGATGTTATTTTTTTCTTTCCATCTGTTCGAGCCATGTTGAGCCCGCACCTGTTGAGTGACCTCGGAGCGAGTGGACGCCAGGTGGCCAAACACCAGCTTATAACCGGGGGCGCCCAGCATCTCTGCCGCCTTGACCACAGACACTGAGGTCGCAAGGCAGTTGTTGTAACAGCTGCACGTGCAAGAAAAGTCGTGTCCGATAGGATGGCCCCAGTGAACGTTACGAGGGGGCAATGTAGATCAATTGCATGCCGGTATGGCATGAGGGTGGTTGGCCTAGGAAGGCTGAACTAGGCTGGCAACCAGAACTGGCCCACCGCACAACGGTTTGGTCAGTGCTACATGCAGCACTGGGTAACGCTGTGACGTCATGACCCAAACAAGTAGCACGACCAAGGAAATCTATGAGCTGTGCACTGGACGCCTGAGGCTGAGAGTTGATGCTGATGACATGCCCTGGGGAGGTGTGTGTGCAGAACAGTCCATGGAAGAGTTGACAAGCACCCTCAACACTGCATTGCTGATCAGCAGCATTTGAAATACACAAGCATCAGCCTCGCTCAGCAGGCAAAAAGTCTCAGCATTGCGCTGCTGAACAGGTCTGAAAATACATGCCGCACAAGGGCTGAAAATCCCAGCGCACTCCATGCCGGTGATGACGACTGTGTGCAGGACAGGTGTGCTTTTATTCATCAACACTCTGCCCAGCCATGCCTCATTGCGCGCACCTTGAGACTTGTTGTGCTTGCATAGCTGTGCCCATTAGGATGTCAAACACTGTATCACCGCTGCCCCCTGCACATCACGCACATGGCATGCTCAAGAGAGATGACTTCGAGATCTATCAATGTCGTTGAGCCGATGTCCGACACCCACGATGATCTGATGGCTGCTGCTACACTGGCTTTGCAATCGTACAGCCTTAATGATACAGCCTGCATTGCTCATGCCAACCAGGACTAACCGAGGTGAGGACAGTGTAGCTTGGCAGCATGAGGGATGCTTTTGATGGGCTGGGCTTGCTGGTTAAGTGTTACTGGGGTCATCCGAGGTGCTGTATGGAGCAGAGGCCTGGCTAGGCTGTGGCTTGTACGAGGCCCACCAACACGTGTGCGCTGACTTGCCATCTACACTGACAGGGCGTCAAGCCATTGCCTACAGCAGACAGGACAATGCATCAGGCGAGACAACCTCTGCAGGCGGCTAAATGTCGGTTGTGACCAACTGAAATCTGCCCATCTGGCAAGCCAGTACCTCCAGAAGGCCACAGATCCGACACAAGATGTCGCTGCTTACTCGACAATTGCGATGCTTGAGCGAACCGCTATGGCAAGGGTTGTCGTGTGCATGGTTCACGTCCCCCCAAGGTGAGCTGCGCACTCGTATGCAAGAACCTTTTACTAGTGCAGCGGGAGAGCTGTGTGCTTGTTTCATGCATCCTAGGCTTGATCAGAAGTATCATATCACCATGCATCCATTACCAACTCAATGCCATGGGCACCCACATCGTTAGACCATCTTGACCTGTCGCTGCCGATGATACCAGAGTGGTCATCCATGGCCCATCAACAACTTAATGATGCACTCTTGTCCGCAGGGAGCTTTGCTGAGGCAAGTGCGGCACCTTGCGAGTCAGTGGACCCCCAAGCCAGTAGGCATGCAGGCCACACGGCAGCTAGCACTTCAGCGCCTGGCCTATGGCACCAGCACCTGACGCATGCTCGCTGTATGCACACAGCATCCATGTACTCAGCCAAAATAGGCCGGGCCCGCCCCTCCCCCTGGCCCACACTTGAGCGTTTGCAGTCCCCTGCCGCACAGCCAGGACAGTTGAAATGGCAGCGCACAGTCCTGCGACCTCCGGCAGAAGTGCAGATCGTGCAGAACGGCAGCACCCTCGTTCTCACGGGCAGAGCAGGTTCCGTCAAGGTCAACTTGTCTGACCTTGACCCGACGGGGCTGGTGGCGTTCAAACTTATACCAGTGCCCAACACCGACGCGCTCACGCAGAAAACAGCCAAAGACAGCAGCCTCGCTTACCGCAGCACCATCATCGTCGCAAGCCCCAGCCAGCCACGCTTCCAATCCGTCGTCAGCGCTCTGGAAGGCGCGTTCCAAGGGGTCATGCAAGGCTACATGGTCGCTCTCACTGTTAAGGGCGTTGGGTACCGTCTGGAGCCAGGTGACGACGCTGCAGAGGCAGGTGCTGGGCGGCGCAAGTACTTTGAACAGGTTACGAACGACAAGGCGACGATAAACTACCCGTACAACAAGCCAGTGGCCGCGCTGCGATTGCGCGTCGGGTTTTCCAAGCCCGTCATTTTCACCCTGCCACCGAGCATGCGCGCTTTCTGTCTCAAGCCGACGCTGACGTACTTGTACGGGCTGGAGCAAGACAAGCTCCAGGAGCTGGCTCAGGAGATTCGCAGCATACGCAAGCCCAACGCCTACACAGGGAACGGCATTCAGGTGGTGGGCGAAACGGTCAAGATCAAGCAGCGCTCCAGCAAGAAGTCCAAGTAACCTTACTGCAGTTTGCTTCCCGTAACTTGCCATGCTATCTGGGAGACGAGTTAGAAACACAGATGCAGGCGTTGCTTTTGAACCCAATGCTAAACCAATGCCGTGGGGCTAGAGTCCCCTCAGGACAAGGCACCCAGTCCGCACTAGGCTGCGACAGAGCAGGTTGGGTCTTCAAAACTGCTTGTACTTGTCTGGGGCTTGATGCCAGGCCCAGCCATATACACATAGATCTGACCAGCCTTGATGGGCTCCAAACTGTTGCACCAGCAGGTAGTGGCCCACATAGCCTCTTTGTTTCTATCCTAGTCATTGCCTTGCTGAGGCGTGCTGAGTGGTGGGGCAGGATGTGCTCAACTTCAGCTCTTGTAAAGAATTTCCCCTGCTGCTTTTGCATTTGTTGGATGGGCGGCCTTCAGTAACAATAGACGTAATGGGATCCTGTAGGCTTTGGTGGCTTGTTGTTGGATTGAGCAGTGCTTTGGACAAAGCCAGGTGGCTTACAGTCATGTCACTCTCATGCTCATTCAGCCACAAGTAATGCAAATGTCTGACATGGATATGCACCCAATTGCGGCTGCCATGGCCGTTGGCAAGCAGCTTCTGTTGGACATCATGATTGTCTGCCTTGACCACTCATGCATTCTAAAGCTGTGTCTTCGATACTTCCTAACCATGCCGACAAAGAAAACAAGACAGTCATGATGAGGATGAACCAACCAGCACTCCTATCGGTACCAAGCACCGGGTAATTAGGAACTCCACGATTGTGATGTATAAAAATGGCGTCAGCAGTTACAATCCAGTACGCACAACAACAAAAACTGGCAACCATGTGCATCTAACATGTAATTGTTCAACCACTGGTCAACAACAACAGGCTGTGCCACCAGCCTGCCTCAGCGTTGATTGCCTTGGTGCCCTGAGGTAGGGGTACAGCCACAGGCGCATGCTGGTCCTGTTGGTGGCCCTGACCCAGCTGACCCCAGCCGTTGTGCCCACATGCCAGTAGGCAGCCATCTTCAGTAAGGAGCACAGTGTGGCTGGCACCGGCGGTTACCTGTGAACACACACTCGAGCAGCATGGCGCATGGCATGTCCATCGTCCAAGGGCAGCCCTGGGCATGCCCAATAAATCGTGTGATTGGGAGGCCTTGCTCTAGCATGCGCATACATATTTGGCCACCTTCCAACGGACATGGGCATCCAGTGTATAGAAGGTCACTCACTGTGTGTAGGTTGGACGGGCTGGAATCCCTTTCCTCATGTAAGCCGCACACTCACATGCTTGATGTTGCATGTGACGTCGTCCAGTAGCTGAGGCAGCACACAGCCCTGCGTGTGTCCGAGGCCCAGCTGCCCATGCTTATTCCAGCCCCAGGCATACACGTCCCCAGAGTCTGTACAGTGCAGTGATAGTCAGGGGCAACTGTCTGACTTGTTTCCGCCATTGTGCGTGCTGCACGCCTCATGGCCATTCTATGTGCCGCCAATACTCCACCGAGTATTAACAGGAGATGCGTGCTGTGGACAACAGGGATCGACTACACATACCGGCAAGGATGTGCAGCCAGAGTGTGTGCAAAGGAAATCTCATGCAATTGCACGTAGCCTCACCTAAGAAAGAAGCCCTTACGAAGACGTTGACCTTTGGTTCATGCTAACACAAGCTAGCTAACTCATGATGTTGCATCATGCTTCTGACACCTGCATGAGACTGGGTCAGAGGAGCACTGCAGCTCTGGAGCGAGCACACATTTGAACGCTTTAGTGATTATGAACCTGACAGCTTGTATTTGCGTGAAGCAGCTGCTAAACATGTGTGTGCTGCCAGGCCCCGCCACAAGTACGCAACACACCTGATACCGCTACTGTGTGCCCGGCTCCGGCCGCCACCACCTGCATTCTCAGCCCACCCAGCGCAGTCACCACCTGCAAGTCACACAGAGTTGAGTGCACCAGAACCCACAACACGGATTGCCTGGTTTGCGTGTGTGAATGAATGGTGTTGCTGTGTCTGCAATGGCCACCACAGCCATCTGCCTATGCAGTGGCAGTAAAACAGGCAGTGCGGGCCAGTGTGCATGGCAGCACTGCTGGTAGAGGGTGAAAAGTCGGAGTGGGCAAGATCGCAAATCGCGGGCTGCTACTCCATTGCCTTCCCCTCGCTCAGTCACTTACTCACAGTGGGTTGCCATGCATCATCTTGGTTGCCTGTGCCCAGGCTGCCCATCCCTCCCCAGCCCCAGGTGAGCAGCTGACCGGCACGGGTCAAGGCACATGAATGACGAAACCCACATGCCACCTGCACAGGCGCAAACATACCATTCACCAGTCACTTTTGCTGAGCAGTCTGACAGCCGTGGAACAGCAATAGTGCACAGCCCAGCAACTACAGAGCAGATGTGCTCCAACAGCAGCAGGCAGCGCCATCCAAGCTGCTCCTTCCAGATGCACATTGATGCTGCTACTCTGCCTGCTGTTGGTGAGCGTCAGACATGCACTCGGACCTTGGCAACGGGGTCTCCGGCTGCCAGCTGCTGCCCTGGACCCGGCCCCAGCGCCTGCACTGGGTGGTCACTGCATGTCACGCCAGTGCCAGCCCCAAGCTGGCCGTTGAATCCCTGACCCAGCGCCCACACCCCACCGCACGAGTCTAACAGCAGGCCGTGATGCTCACCTGAAAGGCAAAGACACGGCAGTTTCGGTGTTGGTTACACCTGAGGCGGGCACTGGCATGCGACTCGGTGTGCGTGTGTGAACCAAACAAGAACAGCTCGCGTGCAACACCTTGCATGTGTGCTTTGACCGGTCATGCATGAACATCACATCTGCGCCCTGCGTGATGGCACCATGTCACGTTGTTTCTCAGCAGCATGCAGAGTTGTACAAGCAGAACGCACATCCTTGCGTCAAGCTTCAGCTTGTGTGCAAGTAATCGTCGCAAGTTGCCATCCCACCTGCTGCGGTGGCAAAGCAACCTTTCAACCCTCCCATCCAAAGCTACGTGTGTGACACTAAGAAGCCAAGGACCCTACATGAGAGAGTCGACAACCCCTACACGACACACCTGCTGCAACCTGAGTGATACGCTGCTTGATTACAACATGTGCAACTTGGGGCCGGCTAGCAAGTGTGTGATCCCTGCGTGTGATCAGTGCTGGGAGTTGCATGAACACAGGTGTTTTACAGCGGACAGTGTGTTGGACCGATGGATGGAGTCAAGACTGCAGGTCAGGCAAGCAGTGGCCTGCAACGTAAACAACACCTGCTTGGACCACAATCTCAGCCACCTTGAGTCAGAACAAGGCACCTTCATGATTCACAGCCTGGCAAAGCCTTTTTTTGCTGGTTGACCATTGGCTCGTAAAGACAGGTGTTTGAAGGCAACGGTGTGACCTACAACTGCGTTGTGCTGGTTGCACATTGTTGGAGAAAATCCACACCATCCCACAAGCAATCTCATGCTTTGCTCATTGCCGCTACACACCTATCTTGTCTGTGCTCCCTGCTGTGACTCGATTCACCCTTTTCGTCAGCATGAATGACAGGCGCAGCGCCAGGGTCCAGAGCACGTGTACAGTTGAAATCACCTGATCGCCACATGATGAGTGACACTGCATCATATCCTTCCTCAGGACACGCATGCAGAGCATGAGACCAGCCACAGCTGATGTGAGTGCCTTCTCGTATACGTTGCACGCACAGAGTGCTGGGCGTGCTGTGCAAGCCCCTGCAGTTGGAGTTTTCTGGACTTTGGACAGCGTGCAGTTTCCAATGAGTCGTGCACAGTAGTGCAGCGCTGCACCAGGCTGCACACTGGCTTGGTAATTGCCAAGTACTGCATGTGACTGCGTCCGTGCTGGTGCATGGGCTGGGGTTGACTAGGGTAGGAGTTAGGGCTGGCTGGCTGCAAGTTGAAAATCCCAAGCCACATACGTAAGGTTGCGCCATGCTGGCGTGCTATCTCTTTTCCTTGCCTCCTGGGTGCCACTGCACTGGCTTCCGACTCCTCAGTGGTCATTTCAGTCTGTAACGTCTGCACGTGCCTGTACTGCGAGGCGATCCGACACAAGACCTGGGCCTATGCCTGCATCTCCCTCTTTCATCCGGAGCTGAGAAAATGACAAAGAAGCGAAGGAATAACGGACGCGCCAAGCACGGCCGCGGGCATGTAAGTGCCTTTTGGGCACTCGCCAGTTGGAGCCCGGGGATTGTGGCTGCCATGAACGTCTACTGGGTACACTCATGATCATCAAGTTATGATGGATGACTCTGCAGGTGCGCCGTGTGCGCTGCGAGGCCTCTGGCGTGCTGGTGGCCAAGGACAAGGCCATCAAGCGCTTCATCGTGCGTAACATTGTGGACGCCTCTGCTATCCGTGATATCCAGGACGCTTCTGTCGTTGATGGTGAGCCCTCAGCACTGCGCCAGCCTGCACAGACACAGCACGTGGGGGCTTGGCCGCAGCCGGCAGCAAGCTAAGAACTCAAGCGTTCAGCAAGCAGGACAGCGGCTACAGCATCACGGCTGCACCAGAACGATTGAACGCACAGCTTGCAAGCAGTACACGGACCAGTTTTGAAGAAGAAAGAACAGCGTGTTCCGCTCAAGACTAGTCAGTAGCAGACTGTCTGTGCCCTCAGTTCCGTGGGAGAGTGCCCCAAGAAATTGTCCTGAACACTTTGCACCGTCCAGTCTCCTGCTAGTATTTCGTCGTTTTTCGATCTGCTCTCATGCTTCCGCTGGGTCTCCGATGATTCACGGACAGCACCACCGCAGCTTTGGCCATCATCATTTCTTTATATCGTGCTATCCGCGTCACATGTTTCCTGTCGTGTGTCTGTCTATGCAGGCTACACACTGCCCAAGATCTACCGCAAGGTGTACTACTGCGTGTCAGCAGCCATTCACTCCAAGGTTGTGCGCGTGCGCAGCGTGAGGGACCGCAAGAACCGCGAGCCACCAAAGCGGTTCGTGCGCCCACGCGAGGACAACAAGCCCAAGCAGCAGTAGCCTGTTAGGGTTTTGGTTGTGTCAGTGTGCGTGTAGACTGGCTGCCACCAGACCTGTAATCCACAAATCTCACATGTGTTGTCACACTGTCAGATCCTTCAGCAGGAGCGTGACAGCAGGCAGCCGCGGCAGGTGCAGCACAGCACAGGTGCAGCCTGCACATGCAGGTCGTCAGATGCATATGCAGCAGCTGGTCGGACCTGCATCGATGCAGCATATGGTCACAAATCAGACCAGCCGCCGCTGCAGCCGGACCAGCATGGCGTGTTGAGGCTTGCACCAAGCAGATTGGGGACACATGCAACCAGCCTTGCATTTTGCCAATTCAGCTTGTCAGCTGTTCGCTGTGGACATGTCGCATGGCTGACAGCATGATCGGCTGTTGGCAGACTGAACATGCAGCTAAACGTGCAGCTGCAGGCCATGGAGCATGATCGGCTGTTGGCAGACTGAACATGCGCAAAACATGCAGTCAGCGGTATGGCCCATGCATGCTCATGCCCACCGACTGTGGCTTTGAAACATGTTGAAACACACTTGGGGACATGGGCTAGCACGATAATTAAGATGTGGCAGTCGTACACACGAACATTGAACAACCACATACACATAGGACTTCTGGGTACTGGGTCGTTACAAGCATGTTACTCCGTCTGACAAAATTTGCCAGGTCTCTGCTGCTCGTTGTCTGGGAAGCAGACATCTTCAAGAATCTTAGTACTACAGCCAGCCAATCAGCAGGAATACGTACATTACTACAATCCACGTTCATGCGCGCTACAAACAATCACATGTGCCTACACATGGACATGTCTATCCTTTTACATCTTGTAAGAAAAGAAAGGATATAGGTCACATAAGCAAAAGGCAAGAATGTACATGCCCGCCAATATGAAGCAATTGCAGCCAACTGAACTGAACTGCAGTGTACATTGTAACTGCGCCCATTGAAATCAATGCCACTTGATTGGGCAGTGCCAGCTGACAGTGTTCAGAAGCATAAGTCAAGTCAAACCTTGAATCTCAATTGTATGTGCACCCGTCAAACCCAGAAAGTGCAAGATGCACACTCCTCAACTTGTCTGCTTTGCTGGCTGGTGGCAGGGTATGACAACACCAGGCTCATGGCTGTCCGCTGAAAATGATGAAAAAGGGGTAAATGACCATGAAATGAATGCATCACACCAGGATTAGACACTTGAGTTAAGCTTGCACGTCGTACATGAGTTGTCCAGTCTGAATGAGCCCATAGGGTGTGCGGTACCGACTAGTCAGGATGAACAGACGAACGCATTTAATTGCAACATTAGCTGCACCAGGTGAACGAGCAAATAACCTCGCTTGGTTACTAGCTGGCTTCGCTCGGTGCTCCAGGATCCGCTTCCTCTGCTTCCACCATATCAGGCTTGGGCGGCACGCCCAGGCCCACTGTCTCAGTTTGCCTATTTGCCTTCAGCTGCTCTAAGAAGGCGACGGCTGCTTCCTTAGCACCCCTTGGCCCAAGCCCCCCAGTGTCCGCCATGCCCTTCTTCTCTTGCTTGCCTTTGCGCTGAGCCTGACCACTAGCCAGCTCCTCAGCCTTCCGCTTGTGCGTCTGAGTTGCGGCATGGAGAGCAGCTCGCTGTTCGGCTGTGAGCTGCTCTGGGATGGCAGCCTCAATGAAACGGTTTGCTGCGCGCACGGCATGGCATTTCGTAAAGTAAGTGGAACCGGCTGCTGGCAAACTTTCAATATCACCGTCCTGTCCAAAAACAGAAGGCAAGGCGTGATGCTCATGTGCATTCAAAGGCAAGCCTTGTGGGTGAACTGCATGGTCACCCCACTGGGAGAAGAGGGCGGACGAATCAACTGAGAGTGCGGGCCCATTACATGCACGCACCTGCAGCTACGTTGAGGGATAATGTAGGGCGTGAATGCTTGAGAATCTCCGCAGTTACCGCCTTGTTGACCTTCTTGGTGTAGACTTGCAGCCGCTTGTCCTCTTTGATGACCATCTCCATGGTGCTGGGGTCACGACCTGACACCTTGACGTGCAGCTTATACATGGCCTGGACTGCATGGGCAACAGCTAGGAATGCCTGTGCGCGCTCCAGATGCGATAGTGAGTCGATTCCCGAAGCTTGGAGCAGATTCAGCATCTCTTGAACTTCTTTGCCGAGCCCGTCGGCCGCATGCTGCGCCTTCTGCAGCTGGTCTGCGATCTCCACAGGAAGAGTCGTCATGCTGCCGCGCGATTACATATGAAGTGGTCTGCGCGAAGGCACACAGGCACAAGAAAGCCTAGAGCAATAATTTTTTCGCCGCATCAGCGGTTGTTACAAACCGCCCAAACCCTGATCCATCAACTCAAGGCTGTCATCCCGCGTCTGAGATTCTTTAACACCCGAAAGAGGAACAGACGTGCAAAATGTGGCGAGTGCTTGCATATCCACGTGGTGAAGCTGCTCCCATGAGCCTGGTGCTTGCAGCCTGCAGGCAACTCCAGCAGGTGCGGTATGGCCATGCCAAATCATCTGCAGCACTTCCCAGCGTTAACAGTCACGCTTGCAACAACCTGAATGACGTGTGTGCGGCCATGCAGGCCTACCATGGCAGCGCGCTATGCTCAGACCAAGGCTCCATGCAGGCACCAGGGCAGCCCAGCACCTCAGATGTTGCTTCCACCAGGGACCAGCCAGCACAGACGAGCCGCCCAACCGCTTCCCCCCTGCAGTCACTCCGGCAAATGCTAGTGGAACTATCAGACCAGACACCTGCCTCAACTAGCCTGCAGGATACTGGTCATCAACCACTCCTTGCCGGAAGGACATGGAAATGGTATCATCCATCGGATGAGAGGGAGTGGCAGATGATGGAGCTGAAGAAGCAATACCCAGGGGCAGGCCTGGCTCATGTGCGCAATGTGCCAACCGGTGTCAAGAAAATGGACCGTATACTACGCCTGGTGGGTTGCTGTCATTTACCTGCAATACCATGTGCGATGGAGTGAAATGGGCTTGCACGAATGTATGGGCGATGCAGATTCGCAAGCCACCTGCCACCCGCCTTGTATTACAAACCGCCACATGCAAAAACGGTCATCTAGTGGTACCTTAACTGTCAGCCATCCAGCGGTAACTCTTAAAAATAGCTATTGCTTACACTGGCACCTAATGGCACCCCGTGGACATGCGGTAAGCGCATGCCATACCTGCACTCAACCCATAGCGCACTCAGGCCTGTTAGCCATCGATACACGGTAAGTACACACAAGCACGCTCACGTTAAGTAGTGTACCCACCGCAAGTACTCACAGATGAAACCACAAAATGCTCAAAGGACAATAGAAAGTTGAATAGGGCCAAAGGTTCACGAGCCATCACCACTTTTGGATCATCGCAGTATGGATTACCAAATTAGCTCAGATTGACCTCAAAACATAGCTTCCCTAGGGCGCAAGCCGTACTGCTGCACATGGTGACATTGCCAAGATGGTGCAGACGCAAATGAGTGCAAATGTGTGTGTGTGTGTGTGTGTGTGTGTGTGTGTGTGTGGCGTGTTGTTGCCTGTCAAGGTGCGGGGTCTGCACTACGAAGAGGCAGTCCGTCAGATGAGAGCACTGCCTCACAAGGCTGCTCGATACACAGAGGAGGTGCGGCTTGGACTGGTGCAGGGAATGGTGCACATTGCATAACCTGGGCAGTGCAGGGGCAATGGCACGTGCAGGTTTGAGGTATATGCTGGAGCAATGGCATACACAGACTTAGGACAATGCAGGGCCGTGACGGGATGAGTGCACATGAGGCAGACATATCGTTCTATGCCTGCATGCTGATGGGAGTGCATGTCTGGCACAGAGGGTGTGTGTGACCAGGTTGCACTTTCGCATGAGCAAGCGCATGGCACAAATGACGTATGTGCTGTAGACCTGTCGGTTTGGGCTTGCAAATCACATCATCAGCCAAAGCGGGTTTGAATCCCTGGTACACAACAGCAACTGTATTTCAGGCGCTGCTGTGCACTGCCGTTTGCCGGCCTGTCCACCCACCAACTGTCAGTCAAACAGCACAACCCTGCACGCATGGCCGGCAAGGTGGATAAAATGAAATGCAGACGTGCAGACGTGCAGAGTGCCGCTTAACTGTTGGGGTGCTTTCCGCCATAGTTTCGTCACCATCTAAACCTAGCAATGTCGCCATTGTTAAATAGGTTGTTACATTCTGCAAGTACAGAACGTGCACATATTGCACCGTGCTTCGCGTCAACCTCTGCACGCATGGTTGGCAAGACATTACAAATGAAGTGCAGATGGGCCTAGTGCCATGGTTGGGGTGCCCTCTGCCATACTTTCAGTGTCATCACAAGAGGGGAGGGGTTCCAACCCGTCCAACCTACATGTGAAGGGGATTGCGTCAATATGTAGCCACAGGGTTGACAGGTCGCAGTCGTTATTCTCACTCTGACGTCAGTTCAACTCACGATATACAGTACGATCATCTCGCGACGTTCACATGGCGCCTAGCCGAATTGCGTAAGCGGCAAAGGTATGGATAGGGATCCTGCAGACCCTCAGGATACTCACAGTACGTGTGTATGATGCACCGCACCTGCTCAGGCGCTCGAGCATGCATTGGAGGATGCCATGGAGAAGCAGCTAGACCAATCAAAGCTGGTCGTTGGTGAGTGTGCTGGTGCAATTCCCATTGTGTTGCACTGTGCCATTGTGCGCTCTGCACATTGCGATGCGAACAGTCACTACCTGTCAGGCGCTGCCATGGTTGTGATGAGACCAACAGTGTTGCCACGGGAAGCGTAGCAGCCGTGTGCGATGTCTGGCCCATCATGCTCAACTTCAAGGTTCTGCTCACCGGTGTGCGTCGGATCAAGAGTTGTGTGTCTGACGTTGTGTGTCAGATCCGCTAGTCCCTGCATACAATTGCTGTCTCTTGCTGTGTGTGAAGACGAGCAGTCTTTCTTGTTTGAAACAGCACAGCACTGATAATTCTCATGGTGTCATCAGCAGTGGGTGCCTGGGGGCGAGAAGCCACAGGCCAATCTATATACAGCATGAATTAGATTTCAAATAATACAGGCACATGGAACACTGAGGCGATTTGTGCGGGAGTGATGCAGCAGTGACTGACTGTGCGTGTGAGTGATGCGGTAATGCTCTGCACGCCTTTTTTTATATCTTTTATCTTATTATCTTATTGATCTTATCTTGCTGCCCTGCAGACACCGTGTACGCCACCAAGGGCCAGTATTTCTTTGAGAGGGGCTACAAGGCCAAGGGCAAGGGTATCAAGATAACCCATAAGCGCTGCCACGTCCTGGTGGGTGCCGGCTGACACTGGAAGCATGGGCTGGTCTACCAAGGCCTGTCATTATCATTATCATCATCATCAGTGCATGGCTTATCATGATTCAACCCACAGATCAATCAATTAGCAGCCAACATGATCATCCTCAACAAACGCCTGGCAGGTGGTGTGCATATGGTTGGATGCTGTAAGTCCCTGCTGTGCAACCCGTGTGTCACACATGCATGTGCTGCTTGCGCTCTGCCTCTGCACCTGGGTCCTGAGTTGCATTCTCCAGCCAGGGTTCATAGCGTAGTGCTGTGCACCAGCAAGGGAGGGTAGGTGCTCTGAACATGTTTGCTTTGCTAGGCCAGGCAGCTGCTCACAACCTTGGTGGCATTCAACACTAAGGGAATTGTGCAGGCCACACTGCATTACGAGCTGTGCACCCACCTTGGCATCTGATCTGATCAGAGATGGCTGATCTGAGAATGGCATCTGATCTGATCTGACCAGGCATCTGATTGTGAGTGAGACCTTCTACACCCCGACTCCCTGGTTTAGTTACATGTTTTGGCATGTCACAGCTGTCTTTGCTCCTGGTGGTGTGCAGGTTCAGTTGCGAGAGCTGACCATCCCCTACCAGGGCTTCAAAACGCGTGCACTGCCGCCCGTCACGCTCACTCTCCCATCCCGCCAGTTCAAACCGCAGCATAAGCCCCTCTTCATCACCAATGGCGGCCCTTTTAAGCGCGTGCCTAGTAGCCGGCAGCTCTGAAGCATCACAGGGCATGTGTTGCTCACATGGTCAGCGCAGGCGCACCACATGTGATCTGTGCACAAGTCTCACCATTGTGTCATGGTCTGCAACGGTCATGGGTTCCGTTAGCATATCCGCCGGCGTTCAGATTTGGTGTTGAAGCCGTGAGGGTGCTTGCACTGCTCATGAATCGCAGCCATTCTCCTACTCCAATGCATGGAAACTGAACCCTGAACCAACGTCTGCTCATAGTCGGACTATCATTGTATCAACGCAAAAAAGCTGCCGGACTTGTGGTATGTCACAAGAAGCTTTTTGGGATACTACAAGGCATCTACTTGAAGACTTGCAGGCTGGGCTGCTGTTTCCTGTTTAAGGCTTTGACTACTAGGCCATACATGTGTAGCCTGGTGCAAGGCACATGGCTGGTGAATTGAAGATGCTCCATGATTCGGCTCTAGTGCTGGGGTAGGGTCTGGATCTATGGGCCCCATGGTTGCAGGCCCTCCTGATGGCCAGGACAGCCCGAGCCTCAACATTTACAGGTTTGGCTTGTTGCAACACGGAGGCCTTGAGCTATAGACTGTCACGAGAACCAGAGGCACATCAAAGCAGTCGTGTGCGAGTGCAGAACGACAGATGGCCACAAGTCACACGTACAACAGTTTTGTGGCCAAACTGGAATTGCAAGTGTTCTATACATGTACAAGTTTGACCACATAGTCATGCAGCATGTTGTCGAGCTGCCATGAAACCGCCAAGGCAACACACAAGTCACAGCAGTGTTGATTCAGACAAACGAGATGGTCGCAAGAAGTTTCAAGGCTTCGGCTCTTGTCATTGTTGTCAACATGTCCATTGTCATTGTCCAAGGTTTAGGGCGTTGCCCAATGTAACCCCCTTCACCTAGTCATTCGCACCTCAACTCTGTGGCGTATGTTGTGCCCTCAACGTGCACTGACACATAAGCCCTGGATAATCCTTGCTTGCCTCTTGCAGCCACCAGCTCCGGCTGTCCGCTGTTCACATGCTCGTCTGTACCATGTGCACCCCGTTGTTTACTCTGGTGCTCAGCCGTGTTCACGCCTGCTGCACTTGTGCCAGCTGCAGTGCATTAGAGTTGATCTCGTACCATTGGCCATTCCTGCAGCAATACAGCTGGCCTGCGGGCCCTGTGTAGTACTGTGATGCTGCACCCGACCCAAGTGACTCCCCAGACTGCACCACGTTGACTGCCTGAGGAAACACAGAGTACTGGGCAAGTTGAGCTGCTCTGGGTGGAGATAGCGCAGCTGTGACTGTGGCATGGACCTGCGTGTGGATCAGCCGCTGTAGCTCGTGCCATAGTTCCACTGCTATGTCACGTGCTAGTTGTCGCTGCTGGGGTTGCGCTGCTGCGGACATGTACTGGCTTGTAGAAGTGGGCGAGCTGGCAGGTGCACCAGGCATAGCTGAGCAGCTCATGCCAGGCGAGGAGGGAGGGGCGGCTGGGTAGGCTGCATGCTGCTTGGTGGGTGTGCAAGGGTGGGTGCCAGTGTCCGGGGTGGAATGACTTGGGGGGTTGGCGGACAGGACCCACTGACCAGAGGAAACCAGCTGGTACCAGCGCCCGTTGAACAATTGCCAGATGTCGTAAGGGACGTGGCTCGGAGGGCCGACAGGCGCGACGAGCACCGAAGGTGGATGCTGGGGGCTGTCTTGGTACTGCGCTGCTGGTTGCTGTAATATTTGTGGTGGTGATGAAGGGTGTATGTGCACCGTTGTATGCGCGGGGGTAGGCGGTGTTGGTGCGGTCGCGTAGGATGGCAGCCCCGGCGGAGGCTGAGCGTTCTGGTGCGGCTGAACGTAGAGCACCGGAGGTGGCGCATGCGCGGGCAAGGGATGTGGCCACTGTGGAGCCATTGGCCTAGCTCCCAGCAGTCCGTTGCGAAACGCGATTCCATCGTACATCAGTTCTAACCGCCAGCGCCGGTCTTCCTCTCGTTCAAGGGAAGAGCGCAGTAGGTCAGACGCAGATGCAAGTCCAAGATATTCCCGCCTGCTCGACCCAAGGTGGTGATGCCGAGTGCGCTGATCGCGATCATCCTTTCTTCGATAACCTGCCCCAGGGCTGCCAGTTCCTTCATCCCTGCCGCGACGATGTATTCGGTGTGCCAAACCGTGTTCCTGCTGGTCGCGCCCGCTGAGCAAATCGTGGCCAAGTGCGTGCGCATGACCTGAGCGTTTGGGTACAGGCGGCAATGCCCAGGGCATGCCCTGAGCGCCCGTCACGACCGAGCCAAGGGGGTGCCGACGCCACATATTTGGCGAGGCCGGGCGACGGCTGGGCGGCTGGTCAGGCGGTCTGGGCGCTGCCACACCCTCCAAGGGATGCGTGCAGCGGCGTCTGGGACAGTCCGGTCCAACACTGTGTTGCCACAAGCACATGCACACAGCCGTTGAGCAACTCAACATGCACGTGAAAGCCTGATGGTGCAGACACGCACGACAGAGACGCAAAAGCTAAGGAATGTGCACAGCACGAGCAGTTTGCAGCAGAGACAGCATTGGCCGAAACTGCAATGTCTTCTCACCTGCTCAGAATTGTCGTTGGTGCGGCCGCCTTGCGCATGTCAGCTGGCATGTCAGTGGGTGCACCAGCGCCGCTGACGCGTTGGCTTGGAGGGGCAGCTCTCCCAGACGCACCTGCAAACAGCACCGAGATAAGCATGGTTGCCTACTGGTGCAGCTGCCACACAAGAAGGATGGTCGAGTTCAGACCCTGGTATGGTCATTTTGGTGCACTCTTTACACCTTGAAGGCTGTTATCGCCGCTTGCTTATTCTGTGAACTGACGGATGTTTGGTCCAGCCTACCTGTCATCATCCACATGTGTGATTTCTAGGTATTTTCATGCAGCTTGTTTGCACCTCATGACACTCACTGACACGGCCTTGACGAATGGACAACAGTGGTGCTCCTTGCCCTTGTATTCCCTGCACTTGGCCGTGGTCAGCCTGCTGGATCTCATGTGCCTCGTGTTGTTGCATGGTATCTGCGGCTGTTGCATGCCCATGTGATGTTTGGTTGGTGGTGGTTGACTGCTGAAGCACGCCCAGCACAGAGGGGTTCACCTGCAGGCATCAAAGCAATGTGGCCTCCTGAAACCAATGACGCCCAGGGCCTGATATGCATTTGCAGGTCTTGATGCCTGAGAGCTGCTGACCTCATCCACTGATCTACTGATTGCCTTGCTCGGCTGCTGCTGTCCTACTATGGCAACTTAGTATGGCGAAGCCCTAGTAGGCCCTACAGCAAAGCCCAACTAAACCCTACCGCAAAGCCCAACTCAATGCATAAGGCGAACAACCCTAAGCAACGTTTTGACAACAACGCACATGTTGGAGCATGTGTGTAGCAATTACATAGATAGGCAGTTCTGAGACTGTTGCCTAGCATACAACTCAGTGGTGTTTGTATGCAACTATCACAAGTCTGGTTAGTCTCAAGCGGAGCTTGCCTCTCTGCACGTGGCTCACACCTGGGCTGGTTGCTTCTCCACCTGCCGGGCAGCTGGCTCCTGTACGGCCCCCAAGGTGCCCGATGTGCCGCGTGACCTCCTGGGCTTGCCATGATCTGGGGCTGCGGCAGTGCCAGCAAAAGATTAGGATAAGCTTTCTTTACGTCAAACTGTCCCAACTTACCCAATGATTTCTTCAGTCAATGATTTCTTAACAATTAGACGCAGAATGCCCATTGGATGTCATACTGATGAAATTGTGTGAATGACAAATAGCGAGCGAGGCAAATGACAGTGTGTGATGCAATCTTCGAGTTGTATGTTCGCAAGGTCCAACTTGGGAAATGCAGAGGCCATGCATTCCTTGTCCACCCTGGCACACGTACAGGTGCTGGACCTAATTTGCAACACTTGGCTGTCTGAGATGTGATTGCATGGTGCTCCCCTTGAGTAACCAGCCAGCATGCACTGATGTCCAAGTATGAAAATGATGTTGTGCCAAGTTTGAGGCTTTCAAGTGCAGGTTTGCATGGGCTGCCAGACCACCGATTTTGGCGCGCTTTTTCGCGAACCGGGGATTGGCCCATTGCTCGCAAAAGGACCCCTCGCTACTGCCGCGATTTGTTATTTCGGGTAGTACGGGATGTTATGCCGGGCGGGGTTTCGGATGAATTGCCGTGGTTCACGAGCCAGGCCGGCACTTGTCGGGGTACCTGCAACCGTTGCCTGACCCCACCTACGAAATTCAATCTGCAAGCTGTACCCGGTCAACCATTGGTCCAAGGTTGTAACTTGCGCAATGTCCGCGACTTCGGCAGCCTCTCAGCAGCAAGCCGACCGTGAGATTGCCTGGGCAGAGTGGCAAAACCGAAAACCTAGGACCAGCATGAGAGAAATTGCAGAAAGATGGCACATCCCAGTTGGTACATTCCACCGCTGGGTCATGGCTGGTGCCCTGCCTTCATCACCAACCGACACAGGCAGGGTAACTGCCTCCGGCCCATGCATGTGGCAGCCAAGGCATCTCTGCCATGCCAGTCACCTCCCTCAACTTCATGAGGCTCAGGGGGGATAACCGTGTGGTGACCAAGGACATCCTGGCTGAGCACATCCAAGCCAACATGGCTACCGCGGCGAAAAAGGAGGCAGCGAAGAAGCGCAAGATTGAGAGGCAGGCCCAGGCCGCTGAGGCCAACGCTGCCCAAACCGGGCCTGGCAAGAAGGCTAGGACATAGGCTATCCATAGGTGAAGATTTGGCTAGAAACGGACATCATTCAGAAATGATATGACTGAAAACAGCACAAAGTGTCCGGAGTATGTCGCACACCGCCCGGCGGTGTCAAACACCCCGAAAACACCCTCTTGACTTGGCGAGCTGCTGACTGCCACGTGGCCAATTTGAGTCATTCAACTTCTGTCCCTTTTCTTTAAACATGTATGGCCACCTGTGTACCAAATTTCAAGATGATTGGCTTTCATGACGGTTATGTTATACTCAATTGAGTGAAAAGTGTTCCAAATTATGTCCAGCACCTGTACCTGTTTGTTGCGATAAAAGGTTCTCCTTGTCCTCGTCTTCACCCAGCGACTCCCCGACTGTCTGTCTGGATGCCAATAAGTCGGACAGGTCGCTTGCCACTGTGGTCACGTGTATATCCTTTGGCCATGGCACAGGTGCTGTTGTGTTGTCTTGCTGCTGTGTTCCATGTGTAGACACGATCTGCCGGGTTGGTACAGGTGCGACTGACCCCATCAGGCTGCCGAGCGTGGAGGAACCAGGACGGGGTGGGAGCCTGTGTGTCGGTCCGGTTCGGTGCATGGCCTGCGTGAGCAGCGGCTGACGATCAGATGTTAGCTCACGCAGCACAATAGAAAGACAAGGACGAGAAGCTGATCCTTGTCTTACAGACGCTGCAATGCCACTCGGGATGCCATGTGGATTGGCATTCAGCTATTGGCTGCTGGACTCGGGAGCGGCTGCGCTGCAGTGCGCGGCAAGCGCAAACAAATTCAAAACCGAATCTGTTCCCGACTCACCGCCTGATACGCTCTTTCCAGGTCTTCTTGCTCCAAGGCCTCATGTTTATCGGCGCACAGCTGGCGCGCGTCGGAATTCCCACCCTGCCGATGGTAGTGCTGCTTCCCCTCAAGGTTCAGATCCTTGCCTGCCTGTGCCTTGGCGGACGTGACTGCGGGAAACGGCATATTTGAGGCAGCGGCTGCCGCAGGAACCTCGCGCGCCTCAGTAACTTGCGTCTGGAACGGTGAGCGCAGTTTCAAGCTTGAAAATTCTCTTGTCGCAAAGCGGCTGGCTGTCCCCACTTCATGCGCATGATCCGCTGCCCGGCTATCATGTGCCGTTGTTGCTCCGCTTCTCTCGACGCCAGACCGTTCCTCTCCGTGTGTGTCATCCACACCTATCAACCATCCTTTTTCGCCTTTGCTCCTTTCTGCTGCTGTCTGAGCCGCAGGTGCACCCTCGTACGGTTGCGGCAGCGCAGCTGCCCTCAGTGCATCGCTCTTCACATCGTTGCTTCCCCCAGACGAAGAGTCTCCAGTGACCCTGGCAGCCGTCTCTGCAGACACCGCCTCCTTGGGCCTGGGTACGTACTGCAGCGCCCCCAGTACACGTTGGCCCAGGCTGGTGCGATCCGACCTTGTCTTGCTGCTCCTATCAACAGCCCTATCTAAAACAGGAAGAACGGTGGCACCAGCTTGCAGGGGGATTACAGGTGCAGATGCTGCACTGGCAGGCTCTCCCCAAGCAGTAGATACCTTGGCGTGCACAGGGGCAGTTTGCACAGCGGCAGGGCTATCCCTGCTCTGTGGCAGGGCCCTCACACCACTAGTAGGCAAGCTTGCAGCAGACTGATGCTCCAGAGCTGGCTGTGGTGCTAGCGAGGAAGATGGCCGCTCCATTTCTAAGTTATCCCCAGTCGGTAGCCCAGGCCAGATTTGTGTCAAGAGCTGCTCCCTTGTGATAGGAAACCGCCTCTTGACGTCCAAGCAGGCACGCTGTAGCTGCGGGAGCAGTGTCCTGGGCACTGCCGCCTCCCCGTGTGTGACTTGAAAGGGCCCTCCGCCCCGCGCCGCACCAACGGCACCGCCTGGCGCCGTGTAAACAACCACAAACGCTGCCTCGTAGTGTTGCAGCCGCACCAGGCACACGGTAGCCAGGGCGTCGCTGACCATTGCAGAAAGATCAATGGTGCACGTCTCCTGCAACAGCCCGCCTGCCGGGCCGCCACCGACCGTCACCGTTCGCCGCGCCTGGGCAGAGGCAAGTGCCAGGCTGCGGGATTCTCGCATGATGATCGTCCAAAGGCTGCTGATAGGCCTTGCCATGAGTTGCTGCACGCTCGCAACCGCGGCGGGATTGGTGCGACCCGCACCGCTCCGCCCCGACCCACGACCGCCTATAGCGGACATGACACTGTTGCTCAGGTTGCGCAGTTTGCCCATGGTCCCGGCCTTGACTGGCCTTGCATTGGGCAGGGATGCTGCGGCGTTGGACTGCCAGTGGCTCAGAAGCACCTGTGAGGACCAATGCAGGTGTGCTTGTGTGTGCTTATGTGTGTGTGTGTGCGCGCGCGCGTGTGCTTGTGTGTGTGCATGCGTGTGTGTGTGTGTGTGTGTGTGTGTGTGTGCGTGCGTTTGTGTGTGCTTATGTGTGTGTGTGTGTGTGTGCGTGTGTGCGTGTGCGTGCTTGGGTGTGCGCGCGTGCGTTTGTGTGTGCTTGTGTGTGTGTGCATGCGTGTGTGTGCGTGTGTGTGTGCTTGTGTGTGTGTGTGTGTGTCTGCACAAGGGGGAGGGGATGTTTGGCGCGCGTGCATGTGTGTGTGTGTGTGTGTGTGTGTGTGCGCCGCATCAGAGGATGAGCAGCATTATCAGAGGATAACGGACAGACCCGCTGGCAACACCATGTGCACTGGGTTCTAGCTGCGACAGTGATGATCATGATGGCATGCGCATGTTGGCAAGTCTCGGGCGATTCTTGGGCCGTCTTCCTGCTTGCAACCACAAGGGTTTGCACGTGAAGTGATCACGTGTCGCGGCTCACCTCTCCAGGGTCTGTGACGTCTATGAAGTGTGCGCAGATGAACCCAGCGGCCTGCTCTAGGTAGCCAAAGGCCGTGGCACATGGCGACAGGGTGTTGAGCTTCTGAATCAAGTGCGAGGCGATCTCCCCATGCGTGCCGTAGTCCTCCAGCCAGTCACGTGTGGCCTGAGGCAGCCCACGTGGGGGGCCCTCTGACTCCAAAGCAACCTATGCCCATGCAAGCATAGCATGTGTCACATTTCCAGGGCGCACTGTCGAGCCAAGCATTGTTACATCAGAAGAATTGGTTCTGCTGGAGGACTGTGTTTCACCCTGTCTGTGAATAGCCTTCCTGAGGCTCACTGTGTGTTAGACGCAGCATCACGTGTCTGGCCGTATGCACGCAAATAGTACATGGTATGTCAAGGGCTGCATCAAGACGTCGGGCATGTGCCTCTGGCCTGTAATCCAGTAGCTTGTGTCTGTTCTTACCCATAAACACCCTGGGAACCCTGTTCTACCATGCATGGTCCATGACATGCATAGCAGTGGGTGGCCCACAACCTGTGACTCACTTGCAGCAAGTGGAACAGGTCGGCTGCCTCAGCCAGTTCAGGTGTCCTCGGGGCCGGCAGCCGGTGGAGCTGGGAGCCTAACAGGAGCTTGATGCTGTGGCTGATCTCTCGGGCTTTCAGGAGGACCTGAAGAAGACATGCGTGGAAGGATCACTGAGGAAGCCTGGCACACTAGATGCATGTCATGCATGCAAGGCCATGCAGTCAAGCTGGCACACTAGATGCATGTCATGCAAGGCCATGCAAGGCCATGCAGTAAAGCTGGCATACTAGATGCATGAGGATGCGCTGAGCCTTGTCAGCAACACCCCCTGCTTGCATCTGTCCTGCATCGCCCCGCGGTCACTTCACACACGCAAAAGTAAGGGCATCGCAAGCAGGCGCTTGGAGGGGCCCCCATGCGAGGTCATGCAAGCGCTGGGAAGGACACCCATGCAAGGCCATGCAAGCACTGCATGCAAGCACTGCATGCAACGCATGTGGCCATGATGCGCATGAGTGCATGCTGGGTGCAAGGTTTTGAAGGTCACAATCCATGCACCACTTGCTGGTGACATGCATGCAGGGGCTTGCTTACCTCTGTCTCTGGGCAAGAGATGGAGCAGATGACTGTGACAATATTCTCCCCGTCGGTTGTGGATGCAGCTGAGAAGTGGCCTGCGTCTAGGAACGAGCTGTTCTGGTTCTCGCCCTCCTTTCTGAAGAACGTAGCCACAGTCTGACACAGCTTGGCCAAAGGCACGCCAGACAGCTCCTCCAGCCATCCTATCCACAGCGTGTCGCCTTTTGCGCTCATCACAATGGCGCCATGCAGCTTTTGAGGTTCGTTGGACTGCATGGTTGCGACTGAGCAAGGTTATTGTTCCGTACTTCAACTCTGGACCCACATGTCCAAGGTCAGCCGCGCGGCAAACGGCGCCGAAGCGCTGAACAGTGACAAGGTGGACTGCAACGCTTATACAGTGCAAGAAATAAATGCGCCACATTTGACGAAATTACCCTAGCCGTTTCGGTTGTTACGTGCTGGTGTACATGGGCTAAGCGAGTTCCGACCTGCACATGCGACCTTGCACATCCTGCAAACCCTATATTATCTTGTCTGTGCCTCAGCAGACTATTGGCTGGAAGCAGAAGACAGAGTATGGGGCGTCGCGTCATCATCAACAGCTGCACCACCTGTGCAGAGCACCCGGTATGTTCTTGGTTACTTTGCTGGCCGGCAAGTGCATGGAGAGCAGGCGCCTTGGAATCGTGGGCAATCCCATGACTATCAGTATGCTGGCAAAGAGCCATCTGATGCAATCGGGAAGGGGGCTGCAAGCAGGCTGCTATGCCGTTCATGTACTACCACTTCGTCATGATGCATGGGGCTTGTGTGTGTTTTCCTTCACATTTCCTGGAGTTGCATTTACTTGTCAGCCTTACTTTGCAGAGTTTGATCCTTCTTGTTGAACCTTCTTGTTGGTCCTTCTTGTTGCATGGCGCAGGGGTATACGGGGCTGGACCTGTGTGGGCGTAGCACTTGTGGTTGAGGCGCTGTTCTGGTGCAAACAGCGGGTGGACGCAGCTGACTTGCCCAAGGACAAGGCCTTCTACTCTGCCTTGGGCGCACTTGGAAATTGTCCCAGCTTTTTTTCCATGCAAGTCAATCACTAACCAACTCGCCTTGCTCAGCCTAGCTTGCGGTACTGCACAAAGCGCCATGTGTGTGCTACTTGCTCCTGGGCCATGGCTCATCTGTTGTACTGATTAGATGTCAATGACAGTCAAGCTCCAGGCACCTTGTTATGGTAGTGGGAGGCGCAGTCTGTCAAGGCTGACAGAAAAAAAATGATGTTTGCCAGTCCTGGGACAATGCCTGGGAACCAGTGTTGGTGATGGGTGTTGCAGTTGCATGGCAACTCATCTCAGCCTCACACGACACGAAATCAACGCCACATGTGCACACCTGCACCACATCACTGTCCATCTTACAGGAATTGTCCCAGAACTGGCAAACTTCTTTTTTGCCAGCTGCACTGCTGACTGTGCAGCTATTAGTCATGCATGCAAGAAACTATCACATAAGCCATCAAATCATTGAAAGAACCTCTGCTGTTACCTCGCTCAAGGCAAGGACTGGCGTTATTAACAACTGTTGTTAGTTGTTTTATCAGCCAACAGGTCCAGTTCTTCCCAGTCACACTTACTCCGCTCTCTGTGCTCAGCAAGTCACTGATTGATGCCACACGTGCAGTGAGGCCACATGAGCACAGCCAGCCATGCGCGCATGAGCACAGCTGGCATGCAAACCTGCACTGTGCTTGGTGCGGTAGTAGCATCTCGGCTGCCTTGCTTGTGAGTGGGCACCATTCCAGCTCAGCCACCTAACTGCCTGCAGGGTCGTCCTTGTGTGGGGCAATATTGTCTGGGCGTCACCCCAGACATCAGATGCACAACCAGAGGTCAGCCCATCTGCTGAGCAAGCTGGAGGGAAACTCGCAGCGCATGGAGCACATAAAGATAGTAGTGATTCAACCAGGCAACGCAGGAGATGAAGACACCTCAAGGCCGCTGCGTGCAAAAATGCTTGACATGGAGCTGAAGAAGGAATTTGCAGATACTGAGCAATTGTGTCTGGCTTTCTAGCCCTCTTGAGTGTGCTGCTTAGGCATGTTAATTTCATGTTTTTGATCGCCTGTGCTGGACAAAAACAGGAATGGTAGAGGACACAAGGACCCTCCTTGTGCATCTGAATGTCGGGCTCTTGTAAAGCTGCTGCCTTTCAACAGCAAGCAGGCTGACAAGGTGCAGCAGCAGAGTACAGGTCAGCAATAGAACACAATCGAGTAGAGTCGTAACAGACCTATGGGCGGTTGATCACGTGCGCCGTGACAAGTCAACGCGCAGTCTCGACTCGCGAATGAACTGCACGCCGTGACCAGTTTTTGCACAACCGTAGTGCCACAATATTCCAATGCGCGCTTTGCAAGCAACTACGATAGGGATGCATTGGCAAGCCTGTAAACCCTAGCATGAGGAGCTGTTGGCAGAAGCACCCAGCTGTGGTTGTCACGCAAGGTGCGCCATTCAAGGCACAACTCCTGGACATGAATGGGACACGATGCTTGCACATCATCATCACGCCCTGACATGCCTGTCTCAGGTGAATGGCCCAGCCTTGCCGCAGCCTATGGCACCTACCTGCAGCAGGGGTGGAGGGATGGCCATGCCATCGCCCTGCCATTGCTAGCTTACAGCCTACAAGGCATGGCTCTCATGCCAGCGGTTGGCATCACACGCGGCAGGACGCCTCTGCCATCAGCCCACAACAAACGCAGAGTCGTACGTATGCCGGCATGCCACACTCCATGCATGACGGTGCCCACAGCAGTATTCCACAGAACGTGCAGTCTCGTCCTGATGCCTCTGGCTTGACAGCCCACACACCCCGGCAGCTGACGGCTTCCCTCTCCAGCTCCCAAAGCATAGGCCAGCTGGTGCGGCTGCTGCAAGCCAATCACGAGATGCTGAACCCTGTGCACATCAGTGCTGCGCTTGTGCGGGCCGCGCGCCTAAGAGAATTGAGGCAACACCCAGCCAGCACAGCCAGCCCTCAAGGGCTCACCCCGCCATCGGATCTGCATGAGCTAGTAGAGCTGTGTGGCGCTTTGCTTCTGGGCGATGCATCGTTCATGCAATTCAATGGCCAGCTGCCTGGCAGTTATGCACCTCTGCATGATGTGAAAGCTGGGCAGTCCGTTGCAGCGCCTGCAGAGGGCCTTCTCGGGGCATGCGGTGTGCGTGAGCTGGCCAACGTATGCTGGGCCCTGGTGAAACTGGAAGTTGGCCAGCATCTGGCGCCGGCTTTGCTGCAAGCACTGCAGGATACAGCCACGCGACCAGCCATCGCCTCACAGCACCAGCAGCGGCAGCGCCACCAGCAGCAGCAATTGCAACACAGCCAGCATGCTCGCCTGCCCCTGGCTACACCAGCTGAAGGTTTGTCGGCTTCACCAGCAGCAGGGGCTGGATGGCTAGACAGCAGTACAGGTACCAGGCATGTGGCGAACGCTGCTCCCTGGTTGGGTGGGCGCCCTGCCCTGCCGCTGCGTGCCGAACGCAAGCTTCAATCAGAGCTGGCCACTGCTACACCACAGGCATTGGTGAACCTGCTGTGGGCCTGTGCCCATTGGTACAAGGGGTGCTATACAGGGGTTCAGGGCTTGAAGCGTGGCACAACAAGGAATTTTGGTAAGGACAGCGGCGGCGCGGCAGAGGGTGGCAGCCGCACGGGGTCAGGTGCAGCGGTGGCCGCTGATGCAGGCGGATGGCAGGTGGTGCCAGCCCAACAGGGCCCTCAGCGGGAGGCTGGTGTGATCCCAGGTGGCAGGTCGCCACCGGGAGGTCACTGGCACAGCCAGAACCAAAGCGTATCAGGCTTGCAGGAAGATCGTGGGCAAGGGGCGTCTGCCAAAGGCGCCCCAGGCTCCAGTGCCTTTACAGCACCAAGCCAACTGACTCCTGTACTCGAAGCCCTTTGTGCTGCCCTGCTCCGTGTGCTGGACTCAGCCAGTCCGCAGGACTTAGCCCTGGCTACCTGGTCGCTAGGCATGCTGGGCTACACACCCCAGGGATGTGGCCTGCTGCCCGCCCTGCTGTCGGTGCTGCCGGGCAGCTGCAGCCAGCAGACGCCGCAGGGGCTGGGCAGCCTGGCCTGGGGCTGTGCAAGGCTGCTGCCAGCAGGCCAGGTGCCAGCTGAGCTGCAGCAGGCGCTGGAGCAGCGGGCTGTGCTGCTGGCGTGCCAGCTGGCTGCTCACCCGCAGGACACTGCGGTGCTGGTTAGCTCCCTGGTGGCTCTGGGCCACTCAAGCCCAAGAGTGTGGAGGGTGATCCAATCGCAGGTGAGTGGTGGCAGGGGCTTGCACTGGTGCAGTGGAGGGGTGACGTATGTGGCTGTTGATCGCCTATGCTGTTTGGTCTGCAGCAGCGCAGTGAGCAAAAAGCCATGCAATGCACTGGGCGCAAGAGTCTGTGCTTACCAGAGACAGGCAGGGGGATGGTAGACAGGGTCAGCGGGCGGTGAAACAGTGTGTGACAGGGCGAGCCATGTAAATTACAGGTGCGTTTTATGGGCAGGTGGTGCTGTGGGAAGGAGCTCAACTGCCTCTGCGACATGTGTGGCATGGTCCTCACAATCTCATTTACAACATCATCTACCATCACGACTCGGTGCATGCGGCGGGCCCTGTGCTTCATCGGTCATTGTGGCAGTACAGTATGTTTAGCTGGCCTGACACTTGCTTGGCTGGCGTCAGATCACGGCTGGTGCTCTCATGCCGTTGTGCATTTAGACACTTGGCAAGTTTTGCACGTAGTCATGCACGTGCCACACTGTCGCTCAATGCTTTCTTCATGTGTTCAATTTCAGGTAGCTACGGCTGGATTGGCTGGTTGGCCGCCCAGCTGCCTGGCAGCTCTCCTCAGTGCGTACGCCAACGCCCGGCGGCCCTGTCCTCAGCTACTGGCTGCCTTGCATCAACATCTTGTGATTTGCAACCAGTTAGGTCTTGTACCCGCACAGCCTACGCAAAAGGCAGCAGATGTGCGGCAGGCAGTGCATCTGAGTGGCCTAACACGGACACAGCCTGGCAATGACTCAGGCGGCCAAGAGCAGCGTCACACCATGCAGAACAGTTTGAAAGAGCTAGGTGCACGTGAAAGGGCTGGTCAACGGCAGCAGTTAGTCACGATCGAGTGGCGGTCACGGGATTTGGTGCGCCTGATGTGGGCCCTGGCCCGGTTGGGTGTGTCCGAACAACGGGCGATGCGGACCGGACAGCTGAGCAGGTTGACAGCCTCAGACACAGGCCAGCAGCTACTGGGCAATGGTCTGGAAGAGCCTGAAGCGGCTGGCCAGAATTTTGCACCAGACACGCCGCCTTACCCGCCAGCATCAGGCAACCTGCAAGCGGGAACAGGCGATGTATTGGCAACGGCACAGAGTGATCTTTTGATTCTGGCAGGGCTTTCAGAGGCTGACGATGGTGTAAAGTTGAACATAGAATCACAGCCAGGGCGGATTGATGGAGCTGGCAGCGAGTTGTCAAGATGTCAGGTTGATCAACATGTGCAGCAAGCAGGGTCTTCAGTCACCGATGGTTCAGCACAGCTGCAGCCACCCAGCAGTCAAAGCAGTGGCCAGTTTGATGGCCAGCCAGCTGCTGGTGCTGTGGACCAGCCGCACCTGCTGGCACCACCAAGCAGGAGCCAGCACCCGTACAAGGCAGAGCAGCAACCGGCACCTGTACAAGTGGTGAGGCACGCTAGCCCACGTCAGCTGCGTCGGGAGCTAGTGTCTGCTTTGGCCAACGCGGTGATGGTGCGTGTGGAAGCAGGAGACATAGAGCCCACAGGGGTGGCCCTTGCTGCATGGACAGTGGCGTCCTGTGGAGTGCCTGATGCTGCCAGCCTAGTGCTGCCATGCGTGCGCCATGCAGCCACACATCTACGCTCGTACACCGGCTCAGAGGTTGCCATCATGCTGCGAGCACATCAAGTCTTGACATCACAGCCGCAGTTGCATAGTGGCAGTGACGACTTGCCTCTGCTGGGATCATCTTCATCGACCTTGCCACTAACAGGGCACGCAGAAAGATTGCAAGCGATGGCGTCGGTTTCAGCAGGATCGGTTGGTGTTAGTGATGAGCATGGGCTACGTGTCTATGATGCTGCGTGGGATAGTCTGTGGGGCGAAGTGGCTGTGAATGCAAGGCGAGTTCTTCCCTCCCTTGGGCAAAACGAGCTGGTGGCTGTGTGTGTGGCGGCGGTGGCGGTGGGGCGCAGTGACAGGCGGCTGTTTGGCGGGGCGCTTGAGCTTATGCTGGGTGCGGTGGCTAAGCGGGCCCGCAGGCTGCAGCAGCAGCAGCTGGCACGAGCCGCTACGGAGCTGTTTGCATCCCCGGTGCAGCTGGTACCGGCTGGATCAACTGGCAACACATTGGCTGATGGGATCAACATTGAGGTGGACGTCGACAAAGCCCAATCTCAGCATCACCCTGTGCACGCAAAGGAAGGCCAGGTGGGCATCGCGGCAGACGTTGGCGATCAGCTGCCTGCTGGACTGTCCCCACACAGCCAGGAATTGGATAATCAAGACTACTCAGCTCCCCATACTCATCTTGGTGCTGACTCACGCCAGGTAAAATCACAGCAGGCCCAGCGGTCTAAGCCCTACCAGCACACAGCTCCTGACACCTCCCTCAGTCGGCAGGCTTCCCCCAGCCGCCACATGCCCACCCTTGTGACAGCAATGACACTCATGTGGGCGTTAGCACGTGCAGGCTACAGAAACGCATGGCTGTTTCAGCTGTTGGTCACTCTTTCCCTGGGCGACCGGGGCGTCTCCCGTCTGTCCCCGCAGCAGCTACACCGCCTGCTGTGGGCCTGCATCTGCTCGGGCGCCTACAGCAAGCCGCTGTTTCAGGAGCTGTGCCTTCACCTGGGGCTGCACCTAGGGAGCTTTGAGCCCGTGCATCTGAGCGCCTGCCTGTGCCTCCTGTCGGCCAGCCGGCACTATGATGCTCATCTGCTGGCGGGCGTGTGTGTGCATCTGCGGGGCCGCATGCACAGGCTGGATGCAGAGCAGCTGGCGTGCCTCATGTGGGGCATGGCCAATGTGAACGCGGGGGTGATGGTGCAGGTGCGGGTGCGGGGGGAAAGGGTAAAGGGCGGCATAGGGGGCTCAAGCAGGCAACCTAACAGGTGACAAGGTGCACACAAGGTTGGGACGGGCAAGTGGGCGACTGTGGCGAGATGCACGTCTTGGGCCGGGGATGGGTCGTAGGTCAAGGTGCATAGCAGGCCAAGATGCGCTGCGGGGCGGGGCGGGGCGGGATGAGGAATTGCACGGACTACACAAGTTTGGGCGCTGTCGTGATAGCATGTCGGGTTGGAGCTGAACTAGTGAGGGAGCGGAGGCAAACTGGTCTGTGGTTGGCGGTGGGCCAATGCCCAGCTTATTTGAGATGGTCAGCCCAGGCGTTCGCTCATGCCCGATCCCACAGCCAATACTCGCACAATCGTTTGGGTCTCTATTGACTAGCTTGTGAATATTTTGACTTGCAAGGGAAATTTGTGCCATATCGAAAACTCTTCCATCTACTGATTCCCTTATGCTGCCTTGTATCCTGCACAACAGTGTGCGATGTCCTTTCACATGCAGTGGCGCGCCCCCCTGGACCTCCTGAGGCGCCGCATCCCCGACATGAGCCGACATGCAGTGGTGCTCTTGCTGTGGGCCGTGGCCGTGCAGCAGCACGTGCTCCTGGGAGGCGAACCGCGTGCGCCGCAGTCGCATGCACGATTGCAGCGGCCACCAATCGACATGCCACAGGCGGACACCCCGGAGCCACGCATGGGGATCCAACCACGTGTCACACTGCCTCAATCAAGCCTGCAGACTCATCCCGCTGTGCCTCAATCGCCAGCCCAGCCTGCTGAGGGCACCGAGCAGCCCACAGCTGTACAACCCGATGCAGTTACAGTGGCTGAAAGTGTTGGGCAAACGCCCGTACCGCTCGCCAGCAGATCACATGCTTCACGTGCTGCTGCCGTTGGCTGTGACGGCCTAGAAGTGCTCAACGCCCTGCTAGATCGGCTAGAAACCGATCTGGAAACGAAAACAACAGAACCCACCGTTTCTGACGGTAGTTGGGCTCTCTTGGGCCAGGCGCTGTCGCTGCTGCTATGCAGCACCCGGCCAGCCGTGCGGCAGGCGGTGGCAGACAGCCTAACCAGGTGCCAGCCAGATGCGATTGCAAGGGTGCGTGCGGCATGGCTCTCCACACGAGCTGGGAATCATCAGGCAGACGTTTCTCGATCCCCGCCGCCCGTGGGCTTGGATGCTGACCAGGGCTTGGGGCTCTTGCCCAGAACGCCGCAGCACAGGCAGCAGCAAGCATTGAACGGTGATCAGGTCAGCGGTGTGGCCTGGTGCATACAACGCAGCACAATCTGGTACGCCATTCCGCCAGGCTTGACGGTGGTAGGTGAGGCTCGCAGGCAACTAGCTCAGGCGATGCAGCGGCTGGGGTTTGCTGTGCAGCTAACAGACCGTTTGATGCCACCACCACAGCCATTTGCTCGAAGCAGCACCCGCACTACGCACACATCAGCAGCGACAGCACAGGGCGCTGACGGTTTACGGCCGGCTAGTGTGCAGGCTCCAGCCGGTGTTGACGGCAGCCCTAGGGAGCAGGACGGCAGCAGGTCTCAGCTGGCCGCGGCCCGCAAAGCGTTGCCAGCACTCAGTGACGGGCTGCTCCTGCTGCCCCATGCGCTGCCTGTGCCACTAGCGGTGGTGGTTGCGCCGCCTGTGTGGTTCGCCCGCAATGCGCACTCCGAGGCCCTTGGCCCATTGTTCACAGTCCTGACTCTCCTTGGGGACATGGGCTGGCGCGCTGCTGTGCTGGACGCCAGGGGCTGGGACGCGCTGCAGGGCAGGGGGCAGAAGCTGCGGTTTGTGCGTGCGTTGCTCGTGAGCTGGAAGGTCACGCTGCCGGAGCAGCAGGATGAGGCAGAACACTCAGAAGACGAGTGATCACACTCCACTGAATATGTTCTGCACAGACGACCTGCAACATCATCTACCATGCTCAGCTTTGACTACGCAATCTTGTTTACTTGTCAGCTTTCTTGTGCATGCTTCAACTAGCTTGCTAGGCACAACAGTCGTTATCATCCCAGTACTTTGCACGTTGCTGTTGGAGGTTCATGCCGTGTGCCTGTGTTGAGTGTCTGACACCAGCGTTTACGGCTGCTCACGACACTGGATGCTCAAGACAGAGGACAGTTGTCAGGCCCTGGTAGACGGGATAACTTATAAATTGAACGATGTCAAATCAGTGTTCAGCTGCCATGGTTCTGATTATCCCTGCACATGGGCAGAAGGAGGCGGAGAGGCTCACTGGCACTCCAGCTGTGCTTATGCACTGGCAGTCTCCTGACAAAGCGGCTCCACAGACGCTCTACCCGTTCCAGTCAAGGGAGATGCTGTGAGTGAGGATGCTGGGTTGATGGTGTAGCTCCCCAGGTCTTGATAAGGTCCCCAGTAGGTTTAGGATTGTTTTGCAGCATTATGCGTGTATCTGCTTTGGAGTTGCTTCAGCGTGGTGTCTGAAGAATTCAAAGATTGATGATTTCCAGTGAGTACTGAGCTCTGCGTGACTGATCTCCAATACATTACAAGCAAGCCGTCACATTACTGTTGTCGTTGCTGGCTCACCACAACGAAGGAAATTGCCACACAGCGATTGACAAGAATTGCGGTTGAGCCACTGCTGAGCCTTGTACGGCTGATCTCTGATTCATTACAAGCAAGACGATTTTGACATTACTCTCGACCAACGACCAACAGCAATTGTGCTGGCCACCGCACAACCTGCCCCGCAACTCAAGTCTGAAACATCAGAAAAACCATTAAGTTTGCCAGTTCTGTGGCACTCACTCACTCGCATACATGACAACACATGATGTCCTGTCAGGACGGCAGACATGACCCATCACGGTAACCACGTGTGTCTGTCGGTAACCCAGAAGTGGCTCAACGTTGCCCACCAATGCACTCATACACACGCACAATACCAAGTTAGGGTGGCTGCACTCGAACAATCGCATCACAACGGAGAACCACAGACAATAATTGTCCCAGGACTGGCAAACTTCCTTTTTTTTGTGGAAGAAGCAAGCAAAACAAAAACTAAGGAGGCGGCCAAAAATAAAGCGCCATCTGTGGATGCAACTTCACATATCATATTTCTATCACACTTCCTATGTACGCCTCCAGCTGCAACCAGCGTCACAACTTGCTTTCAGTCATGCCCTTTGGCAGCAGTCAAGGATGCGCTGTGTACAGCATCATACGGAACACGGGTGCCACCACAACTGACCCAGCGCTTCACTGCGCCTTTGTGGTAGCTGATGACTGCAGGCCCGACTCGTGAAGCTTCTTGAGGTCATCCAGCATACGTGAGGGGCCGCTGATCTTGTAGTTCATGCCACCAGGCTCCTCAACGTTCAGAACCTACACCGCAAGCATGGACTGCACATTGAGCACTAACAACACTGGTTTGCAAACTACGAACAGCTATCCACACTAGTCATCGCACTGTTGTTGCCACACCAGCATGCTCTTCCTACTGTACTTCTCACTGCATGTGGATTGATCATGTGATCACGTGACTCGGTCACGCTCATCACTCCCTCACTCACCTTAATCACACAATCATCCAAATACATACTGTAGCGCACTGCCCTCTCGCCCATGCCTGGCAGCGTCTGAGTCAGGCCTGCATGCACGCCACACATTCACCCTGGTGCGAAGCAATGCAGGCATATGCTCAGATGCTGAAGGCAGTACTAGCCATTGATATCCAGCACACGCACCACGTCAGTGACAACAACACTGAGCATGCTTGCGGCGCCCCTGGCCATCAACTCATGTCCACCCACCCAGTGCCCTGTGCATGGAAGAATCTCCGTCTGCCAGCATGCATATCTCAGCTGTGTCGACTCCCATGTCCTCAGCCCACTTGCGCATGACAAACCTGCAGACCAGGCCAATGCCTAGACAAAATGTTGCACCCTGAGTACAAGCCACGTCACATCGTTTCTGTCCAGTTCTGTCCAGGTGAAATGCTTGGCAGTTTAGGAAGCACTGAGGCAAATGACACGTGCATGATCTTGTCTCGCAACAAGATGAGAGTCACAAGGTGCATTGCCAAAAGCGCATGGCCAAGTGCAGTCCAACTTGAAATTGTTATGCAAGGATTTCACTGTGCAACAGGCACGACGAAACAGTGCACGCAGCCTGTTATATTTATACTAGACCAGAACATTTGTAAGGTAGCTTTCGATCGTTCAGTGCAAGGGTTGCTTCACACTCACGCATCATTGACAGATGCACACGCAAGCATGTCCACTCCCGCCTGCTGCAGCTCAGCACGCCTGCTCATGAACTCAGGTAGGTGCTTGTTGCTGCAAACGCTGGTGTATGCACCTGCATGCGTGTGACGAACGTTTGATACAGTGCTTGAAAGGGTGTTGTGCTGACACACAGAGGGCAGCTCACATGCCGGGTTCGAGTTGCGCAAGATCAAGGTTGAGGTAGCTTATTTAGGTGAAAAGTAGATTGCGTCATACAATGGGCTTCCATGTGGCCCAAGCGGTAAATTTTTGAACCGCCCAGTCAGACTGTGCTGTAGGAGCAGACTGGTGGGCGCTTTATCACCCTAAGCCTTCTACTCATGCCACATCATACATCGGATGAAGGCCAACGATGGATAAACTTCTCCCGCAACGCCCTGGCTGCTGCGTGACGCTGCGGCAACATTTCACACCTGGTAAGCCGAACATCACCGCCTTCTTCGCACGGAAGATCTCTCCGAGCTTGATAGGCTCAGGCGCAGTGCCGCCCTTCTTGAACACGTACACCACCTGCACGGCGCAAGCATTGCACGCAGATTGCACGCAAGCGATGCACGCAGCGTGTCGAATAAACCAGCGCGCAACCCGCACCTACCCGCCAGCGCCCTGGGCGTTCAACTCACCTGATCGGACGGAATGGTGTCTCCCAGCTTTACCCTCGGCGCTGTCTGCGGTGCATCGGATTGGAAGGCCATGACGCGCACCGCTGAACGCAGCGACGTGGACGGTGCACGCACGGGACGGAAGGCTTGTAGAGATCGATGCAGCATAGTGCTCCTTAAATGCTGCAGCCGGTGGACGGTGCACAATTCACGATGACAGATGTTGGACGTTGATGGCCGTTGCCGCTGTGATGGGCGAGTCGAGTTCTGCGTTGGAGTCTCGATAACCTTGCTTGTAACGTTTTGCCTCAGTGTCTGCTGTGCCGATTCGCAAGCCAGTCAGCAACTCGCATCGAAAGTGATTTTACACAGCCGATCTGAGTAAGCCGAATCCAGTCTGACGTCACCAGCCATTGAAACGATGATCAACCGCATTGAGGTAACCCCCATGGCTGAGTGGGTGTGGGTTCGGACATGGTTGCCAAACTCGCTGATTAAGAGGATCTCGATACTTATTGTCGATGCACGGCCAACCCACGCAAATTTGAGCATGCCACAATGTAGGCAAGCATGTTCGCTACAAGAACCCCTCTTTCGCACAGCGAGTGGTGCAGGCTAGCAAGGTTACCGGATTAGGCACGTGGCCGGGATCAAACGACCTCATACCCACTCAGGAGGGTGACCTTGATCATCGCCCGGATTACATGCTATAAGGTGGTGGTTGCAGGGCCACAGCAGACACTGCACAACTGCCTCTCTGGCACTGAGAGGAGAGCTTGCCACAGTGCGCTCAGCAAAGAATGGCATGGGGCCAGCACGCAGCCCGTGTAAGAATGCAAGTGTAATGTCATCTGAGGTAGGGTGGCTGAGAACCGGAAGACATGGGGTGGCTGAGAACCAGGCATGGCAGCACGCCGTCACTGTAAACACTCACTTGCGCTCGAATGCTTTCGGAAGGTGTTCTGTGGGGTGATGACCACAAGGGTCTCACCACCCCTTGCTGACACGGTCAGATTCCCCTTTACTAGGAGAATTTTTTGCACTTTGCGCAGTATGTGCGTTGGACGTGCTTCCTGGTGTGCACTCCCTCCTTGTAAACGTGGGTTGCTGGCTCACTCGGCCAGGCTGCCATGCACCCAAGAATCTGTGACAGGCAGTGCAGAGGTAGGCACGTCCACCTCAATGGTAGCTGCAGCCTCAATCTATTGATGTCAGTTGACCGACTCGGAGGACATTACCCATGCTTCAAAAAAATGCTTCAAATGCTTCAAAAAAAAAGATGTTTGCCAGTTCTGGGACAATCTGACGGATACATGTGATGACTGTTCGTGTGCCTTGATCTGTTGACTGATAGGAACTACTGTGTGATGAATACTCGCTACGTTTCTTGCTGCGTGTACATGTGTGTGTATAAAGAGTCTGTGTGTTGGTCCACAACCAAACGAACAGGGCTCGTTGGTACACGGTGTAGTGCTACTTCTGGGACACGCTGTTGTGCGTGGACACGAAAGAAATTGCCATGTCACGTGGTACACAGAGACTGACAATATTGGGACTATAGACAATTGTAGAAAGCGAGCCAAACAGCTGGAACACTTGGTGGCGACTTACATCACCGACTTCTGAGGTATACCGGTCAGACATCTCACACACCCATTTTTGTCTTTTGAAACTGTAGTACCTGTCTAGTCCTGGTTTGCTGTCCCAGAAGTGGCAACGCACCGTCTACCACAACACGCGATGTGCACCCCCCGTGTGCGGTTCACATGCACACATACACATGTTTGCTGACACACAAGGATTCCTGGCGGCACTACAGACATATTCACACAAATTGTCCCAGAACTGGCAAACTTCTTCTTTTTTCTTTTTTCCGTGAGCTGCTATATTGTGTATCCCGCCGCCCCAATTATTTTTCCATGTGTTTGGTGGCTACAACCAATCAAATCCGACAAGGTGCGTGTTGTAGTGCAACAATTGTTAGGCTGCTGGTGCGAACCACATTCCTCACTGCACAGGGGCTCTTTGACACAATACTGGTCTCAGATGTCAATATGACATACCATTCAGTTGCCAGAGTCGCTCATGCCGAGCTGCGTGCTGCTCGTGCGGTCGACAGCCTACTTTGCCCACCTGATGTTTGATAGTGGCCAAAGCTTGCGATATATCGCACAGAAAGGTGAGTCGCGAACGAGGAGGGGCCTCTGAAGGTTTCCGAAATGTCGGCAAAAATCTTTCGTGAATTATGTTAGCCTATATAGTGACTGTGGGATATGTCGTCAATGAATGGCTGGCGTCAAAATCACTCCCGAACACCTCAACGCCCTCCACAAGACAATAGTTAGTAAATGAGCCGACAGGCCATATTTCAAAATAAGATGTGCCATGCCTGACCTTCACACGCAGTCCAGCGTGCCGTTCTGCACACGGTTTCTGGTGGTTGCCAAGACGTGTATCAGAACATGGTGTGCTAGAATCAAAGAAAACGAACACTATATTGCTGCCTTTGCAACTTATCATGCACTGGTCAACAGTCATTGCACGTTTGGACGCTAAGCATCCAACCTAGCATCTATACCTTGTCCGAGTTCTGTTCCTGTCTCTACAGTGTATTGGAATTTGGTCGGATAAAGGGACAGTCACTCTACTTCCTGTCCCGACTAAACTCGAAAGCAACTGATGCATCCCTTTCTCATAATATAAACACCAGAAACTTAAAGAAAAAAGATGTTTGCCAGTTCTGAGACAATTTCCGAATTTTGCAACACCGGTTCCAGTGGTACTCCCAGGCACTGTCCCAGAACTGGCAAACTTCTTTTTTTTCCAGCTGCACTGCTGACTGTGCAGCTATTAGTCATGCATGCAAGAAACTATCACATAAGCCATCAAATCATTGAAAGAGCCAGGAACAGTGGCAGGCGTGCCTGCAGACCATGAGTAAAGTCTTGCCATGCTGGCACATGCAAGCATCCAAGCCATAGTCATATTATCACCGTCACTTGCATGTAATGTAGGCATCATCCGCCAGCCGGCAGCGGCGAGGGCTGTGTCTTGGTGTTTGCCTGCCTGCTGTTCGCCTGCCTGCCTGCCCTGAGGCTCTCACTCAGGCCACGAAGCAGGGAGGGCGGCAACTGTGGCTGCTGGCCCTGCGGCTGTGCTTGCCCCACCTGCCTCTCAGACTGCTCCCCATCTCCTTCCTCATCATCTAGAGTGAGATCCACCACAGGGTGATGAGTTGAAGACCCCGCCTGCGCCCTACCCGCCCCGTCACCGCCACCTGGCATGCGGGACCCCCCACACGGCTGCCGGGGCGGTGACACCTGTGCGGTCGGTGCGGCCCTCACGTGGTTACCAGCACCTAACCCAGCCTGCAAGCACGGCTGCTGGTTGGCTGCTGTGGCTGGAACCTGGACGGCCAACGCCTGCGGATTTGTGCTGTAGAAGCCTTCACCGTCCTGAAGCGGGGGACTGCTCATGCCACCTGCTGTGGACCCGCCAGGTGGCTGCTGTCCTCGTTTGGATGCTGTCCCCTGGCCAGGTCCTAGGCTGAATATCTGAAACGGCTGCATGATGCTTGCAGGGTCCTGCTGTGCTGAAGAAGAGGGGTGCCCTTGCTGCATGTGCATGTTGGGCTGTGTTCTCAAACCGTTGAAGGGCGGCAGCTGGCGGCTCATGTCAGAATCTTGTGTAGGCGGCAGCTGACCAGGATAGGTTGTGCTGTCGGCCAAGGCTTGTGCCTGTGCTCTTTGCTGTTGCCTTGTTTTTGGAGCCAAGCTAGCGTTTGCGATCATGTCACTGAATGCAGGACAGGGGCTGCCAGGTTGCTGGTGTGGGTGGGTCGTTGGCCCCTGCAATGCAGAAGGCCTTTGATGCACAATGTTCCGCCCGGTGGAACTCGCAAGTCCCTGTGCACCTTGCATGAGTATCTGCTGATGGTGCAGCTGCTGGGGATTGACGACTACTGTCTCTGGTTCTCCATCATCTGTAAAGCGTGTGTGAGTGTTGGGAGCTGCGATGAAGCTGCCATGGTGCAGTTCTACCGTCTGCGACTGCAGATGGCTGTGACGTGGCGAACCACTAGCCTCGGCATCATCTCCCTGACCCTCATCAACCACACCGCCCTGCTGCCCTTTCCGTTTCTTGCCTGTCCCTCGGTTTACAGGCAAAATGCCTTGCCCAAGACCGTTTTCAAGACCCTGCGGTACTTGCTGCAGACCTTGACTGGCATTGGCCGTAGATGGACATGCTTGTTGCTGCGAACAATCTCCAATTTCGACCACCTCCAGGACTACATGGCTAGGAGCAAGGCCATGGTTGTGGCTCTGGTGCTTTGGCTGCTGAGCTGCCTTGGTCTGCTGTTCCCGTTGCATGGCTGCTGCTGCTGCTGCCTGGGCGGGGCTGGCGGGCCATGGCAGCCAGCTTCCCACCCTGCGACCGAGTTGCCCGCGCTGGTGATGCTGTCCGCTGCTGTTGCACCAAATGCAACGCTTGTTTTCGCCCCAGTGACTGCTGTTGTTGCCGCTGCTGCGGCTGCACCTGCCTTGCCCCCTGCGGTTGCTGCTGCCAGTGCTCACTCCCGGTGACTCCACCACCTTGTATCTGTGGGTTGACGGCCACAGCGCCTTGCGTTTGTTGGCCGGTCACCGGCCCAGCCGACCATTTCCAATCCTCTTCCCCATTCTCGTCTTCCTGCTCCTCCCCATTTCCTTCAGACCCGTCCAAAACTCGCTCTAGAATCTCCTGTGCGGTGGCAGGACGCTCAACAGCCACTGATCCGTTCCTGTCATAGTGTACCATTGAAGCGGGAAGCGGGGCCGCAGCTAACGTATCAGGCTGCGCGTCGTCCAGACGCTGTGCCTTGGGGGCGTTTGTGCACTGCGCCTGCAACCACAGCAGGGAACATTCTGCCTCAGTGCCGCATCGCTGTCATCGGGCTATCACATACACATCCAGGGCTCACCGGCGCTGCAACATGAACATGCTAACGAAAGGATAGCTTGAGTCAAGAAGTCAGTTTGCAATTAGATTACACACAATAAACAGCTGGTGCATGCTGGTGGCTCAACCTACAACATCAACTATTGCATATCTAGCCATCAATTGCATCAACAACTCCTAGAAGGTACAACACGCAGCTGGGACGGTCAGTGCGTGCTGGTAGCTCGCTATACAGCATGCACTGCTGCGCCTCTGCAGCATGCAGCCCACCCACACTAGCCACCCCCCATCACGCACCGCCCAGTGTGCCTGCACCTGAATGACAGGAAATCCACTGCAGCCTACACACGCAGCTACTCACCGGCACTCCCTTGCGCTTCTTTTTGGAAGCCTTGGCGGCCTTTGCCTCCTCTTCTCCGTGCTGCACACCCTCTGCGGAACCCTGTTGCCGGTGTTGTTCTGCCTGCTGTATCAGCTGCGGCACACCAGCGGGAGGCAGCTGGTCATCCTCATCTATTGGTGCCTCATCATCATCCAACCGGTTGTGGCAGTTTCCATTCCCCTGCTGACCACCGGCCCCGTCTCCTGCCCCTTCCTGCTCGTGCGGGCCCCCGTCATCACCGTCGCCCGCCATCACCACCTCCTCCTCTGCGTCTTCCAATTGCACATCTCCCTGCTGCTGTTCTGCCTCGCCGCCCCCCGCAACAACACCTCCAGGTGGCTCGCTGTTGCGACGCAAGCGCTTTCGCCTGCTCAATGGGAGTGGCTCCAGCCCTTGGTCCGTTGCCCCGCCTGGCCCGGCCCCACCCTGGTGCTCTGCCCCATCCCGTTGCGCCTCCCCATCAGACCCTTCCCCGCTGCTGATAAAGTGTTTGTGGTGAGACGGCCCGGCCTTGGCGTCTGGAGATGAGAGAGTGATGGATTCACGCCGGTGGGTGTCAGGTGCCGGGGGTGAGGCAGAGGAACGAACAGACCCCTGCGCACAGAGCCGCGTGTGCGCACAGCATGCGGGTGTAGTGTGTTGACGTTGCACTGGCTGACAGCATATACGTCTGCAGGCCAGGCAAAGGTTGAACATGCAATGAACTCTGCTTTCCTCATCCGAAAACGGCTTCAGCTGCGTCCGCCACCAACCCTTGCCCATTGCTTGTCTGCCTGGATTGCATCGCTGACACAGGAGTGTGCGCAATGTTCAATGGGCTCATGACGGGCTGTGTGCAGTTCATCGCCCTACCACTTGCCCTAGTACAAACTTTGCCTGCAGCGATGCCAGTGGCATACTATGCAAGCAGTGCACTTGAGGTCTGCGGATATTGTCAAGCAACACAATCTGGCAAAACCACTAGCCGGCCGCTGAGCCCCAGCCGCACCTGCAGCGCTTTCTTTTGGCTTGCCTCCTCCGCCTTCCTCCTGTCCCCCGCCATAACCTGTGCGTACTCCGCCGGCCCCAGGTAGTGCGTGCCCTTGACCCGCCTCTCCCTGTCGTCCTCGTACTGCAGGGTCTGCTCCATGAGGTGCTTGTACTTGGGGCCGTCCCGGATTGACGTCTGCTCCAACATGTACCTGAGACAAGTAGGCGAACAAACGGCCATTGATAGCTGGGTGAATGTGTGGAGTGTGTGGAGGAGCCTACACAGAAGAGAGCAAGATATGCCACTGGTTGGTGTGTTGGCAATGGAAGTAACCAAAAACACTCATGGAAATGGAGACACTCAACCGGTCAAGCACTGAGCAGAATGTTAGCGGAACAGGTACTGTGAAGCCAAGTCTAAGAGCGTACCAAAAGCAGACTAGTGCTGTATGCGTGCCAATTTATTTGCGGTTGTCGTGCTGTTGAATGGTTATCCCATGTATGGGCGACAGGTCTGGGTAATGCAGGACCAGGCGACACCCTGTACCCTGCGGGAGTGCAGAGTAATTGTGGCATCTTGTACCCCTCCCCTCTCAAAATACATATTGACTCACTTGAAAATGAGGTATCGGAGGTGGTTTCTGAGCCCGCTGCCGTTCTCCTGGCTGAACCACTTCTTGGTCAAAAACTCCGGCACGTTGGGGCAAAGCACTGGCCTGGCAGCTACTGACAGCATCTGCTGCTTGGGGTCGCTCCTCAGCCGCTCTAATTCTACATAAAACGACAGTGCATGCATGACATGAACGGCTGTGCATGCAGTGCACAAATCCACACACGGAATGACAAAGACAATTCTGGGACCCTGTTGATGTGCCAGGACTTGAACCAAATCCTTTCAAACAGCTTGGACCTGCGTTCTGCATGCTGTGCACACAAAACCCTGCATAAAACCACACTATGACACGCGTATGTATGGAACGTCAGGGCAAGTCGGCACACTGCTGTTCTCAAGCCGCTCAAGGCTCTGAACAAAAGCGATCAAGCACCACCATTGGACCTGCGGAGCATCAGGACCTCCTTGTCTAGCCACCCTCTATGTCTCTTGCACACACAAATTGGAAGGCTGGACACCGGCACAACAACGTCCGTTGGGGCCTGTCGGGGGCTACTGCAGAGTGTGAGCAGGCAACTCAGCTCACTCACTGGGCCTTCCGATCAGCGCCTGGAGAGCCGGGAGCAGCATACACTCAGGGGCCGCATAGCAGAAGAACTCGATATATGCCAGCACGTACAGCCCACAGTCACAGTGGTTGTCCTGCTGAGGCACTGAGGAGATGGCGAGCTGATTGGCCACTGTGTTTGAGTAGAAATCGGGCGATGGGTTGTCTGGAAGTGCTGCTCGCCATCTCGCAGGCACGCTGTCCTCCTCGCCCATTTTGCGTTGCCACTCGTGTGTCAGATATCCACGAAGGGCAGTGTAAATCGTTTGCGGCTTGTGGCAAGCGCTTGCTGCGGCATCAACGGTGCAACAAGCTCAAACCGTGGAAGCATCTCGAAACCCCAACTGCCATCGTTTGTAAATTCCCGACAAACCAGCAAATGCCTTGTAGTAATTGTGACGACGACCACGTTCAAGTCTGTCGATGTTGGTGCGCAGATGGACACAGCCATAAAACAAACGGCCCAACAGTGTTCGTGTTTGCAATTTGCACGGAAAATGCACGGAAAATGCAAATGAAAATGATGGAAGCCAAACCCTGATTGTGCTGCAAGACAGGTAGACACATCCATAGCAAGAGCAGCACACAGAATAGCGGTGACTGATGTGCAGCAAAGTCAAGATCATTGTAAAGCAAGCACACCTGTCATTGAGTCTAGGTGCAGGATGAGAGTGTCCCCCGGCCCTGACTGCTGCTTGTGCCAATTGCCTGGGTGGCAGATGATGGCAAGGCTCCAGTGGATGGCCTCGTGAATGGGAACAAAAATGAAGTCTTTACTGAAAATGTCCACTCGCTGCACAGTGCAAACAAAAGTAGCACACAACACCATTACTGCCAGAGGCACTGGCTGTGCACCAAACACAAAGAGCTAAGTCGTGCCACGCATGTCCCTTCAGACCCAAGCCCACGCAAGTGCCCCTTCCTGCAGTAGCTGTTCGATGCCATTTCTGTACTAAAGTTTGTTGGTCATGATGGGCCAGGGCCATAGCTAGCCCAGCCCTTGTCCCCTGTACCTCGACCAGTTGATTGAGCAAGGCAGCTTCTGGACCACTGCCACAGGCTGGCCAAACCCTGGTCACCATGCCAAGTCATGTTGCGCACCTTGGTCCACTTTTTCACTCGCTCGTGGTTTGCCTTATCCTTTGCCCAGTTCCTTTTGGCTACTGCTGTCATGCCTGCTGGGATCTCTTGCTCAGGGGTCGCCTGCAAGGGGGACACGGTCATTGCTCAACACGACCACGGCATGTTATTCTTCGGCAGCCGAACCTCTTGTTGGCACTCCTTCGGTCGTTTGCCTCGTTGGACCGGACAAGTAACGGTTTCTCACCACATTCATCTCAGCAGCCAGATGCCAGTGCAGCAGACGCTGTTCCACATTCATCTCAGGATGCATCTCAACATGCAATGTTTGATACCAATTCAATCCAACCAGCAACATTCTTCACCAACAAACAACGTGGTCTCCACCATATTCGTATCAGCAGTCAGATGTCCGATGTCGGTCCAACAGGTGCTGTTGTGCAGTGAGTATGCATCAGCGCCCCACCTGAGAGGGCCCTCCTGCATTGCCTTCATCGTCTGCCTCCTGCGCTGCCAGCCCCTGGTACCTGGGCTTGCGGGGCGCCTTCTCAGTCAGCTTCTTGAAAAAGAACGAGCTGAAGAAATAGCACCGGCTCGCCACATCTGTGCCTACTATGGACTCCTCAATGTGCCTACACAGCGGCCACACCAAAGAGCACCATATGGTATTGAGCTGAACCTGAATGAATTGTAGGGCTGAACTTGAATGAATTGGTTGAACCATACTCCTGCACAGCTGCATGCCATCCCGTACATGCTGCTTGATATCATCCATGCATGACAGCCTGCATGCCCCAATGCATGGCTGGTACTCACGCCTGGTGGCTGACTCGACTCTAGCTTTATTATGGCTTGTTTTGCCCTCCCGACATGCCCCCTGTCACATCAAATGCCATTTCAAGTCAAGGCCCCAGGTCAAATCCGGTCACGAGATCCAATGCCACACAAGGCCAACGAACGCCAAGACATGTCGCGTGCTCAATGCAGCGGCAGGGCACACACGTTCCAGCGGCTTGTCCCTCACTTGATGTAGAAGTCGATGACCGTGTCGTTGAGGAACTCCCCGCCCTCCAGCCTGTCCAGGTCCTTGGCCGTCACGTCCACAGCGCTAATACCCGCTACGGGAGCAGGCGGGTAGCGCATGCGCAGGCCCTGAAAAACACACACACACACACACACACACACACACACACACACACACACGCTCACAAGTATGAATTATGCATGGATTGCAGCAATGCAGGGAACAGGTGCACTTCTTGTGGATTAGCAGGTCTGAAGGCCAGAGCATCTACAGTGGAACTGCAAGTCAACATATTCACATACCATACTTACATACTATGTGATAGGCAGGCCCGGTGATGGGTTGATTATCCACCACGTGCATCTGCTGCCATGCGTATGGTTACCAAAAGCACCAACATATAACCCTTGCATTCAAGAAGCTCATCATTTCAAGCATCCACGGGCATCCAAGACCGAAGCTACCCACCAAATCAACAACCCACGTACCTCTTGCATTCACCAAGCACGCCATTTGAAGCAGCCTGCGACCTACCTCTAGTATGCCTGAGTGCCTGTTCTCCATTTCTATCTCAGCAATGCGCTGGCTGCGGCGCTCCCCGCCCTTGGCCCTTGCCGCCTCCTGCTGCTGGTGGGCGGGCGCATCCAGGGCAGTCACTGCGTCCTCATCATCGTCACTGGAGAGCTCAATGGGCCCCTCGGGCTGCAGACACACAAGTGCACGAGATGCGCAGCATGACGGGCTCAGTTTCAGCAGTGACGGTGAGCCAGACAGTAGAGCAGAAAAGACATGGCTTGTGTGGTGGTAATAGCACAAAGGGTGGCGGCTCACGAGAATGGTGGAAACACAGCAACGGCATAACACCAGCTCACGACCACTGAAACAACGGTGCCATGGCATTTGCTTGACCTGCCTGTTTGCTTCTCCCAGTTTGCATCAAAGGCCGACCCACAAGCATGCGCAACACAAGTTCAGCTGAACCACCTCCTCGGCAGTAGCTGACTGACCCGTGCCTCTTAGCTACTTCATCACCCTGTCACCTGTGATGGAGGTTTCTGCGCCCTAGCAGCAGGTGCCCTGGTAGGCCTCACGTTAGCCAGCACCTCACTGGCCGTTAGCGCCTTGCTGCTCGTTGCAGGCTGCCGGGCTGGAGGCAGGCCATGATGCATGCTGGGAGTGGCCACAGGCTCGAGCGCCGTTCTTCCGCCTGTCACACGGTTCATTATTCCCACAGCCGCGTTTCGCACAAAACTCACAGCCGTGCCCATGCCTGTGCCTAGGCGGTTGCCTGGCACGCCACTCAGTCCTTCCAATCGTCTGGCAGGAGCAGGCGGCTGGTGACCATGAAGGTTCAGCCTAGGCACCTGGATGGTCTGGGCACAGTGCTGGGTATTGCTGGCCTTAACGTCCTGCAAACACACGTCCGGTGAACCAGTGCAGGTCAAGAGGCGCATGAGCAGTCAGCTGCAACGTCAACATAAGCACAGCGTCATCACAGTAGTGCAGGCATTCTGCAGCTGTTGATGCTTGAGCTGTTGATGCTTAAGTGAATCGGCCAGGCGTGCATTCACCGGGCTGGAAGCAGCTGATCACCAAACGCTTCTGACACCCTTCAGAAACGTGCAAGACCACGACAGGACGACTGTAGAGACATTGGGGTGCCACACAATGTCTGCCGCTAGCAAGGCACATGGATAACAAGCATCCTGGTATCTTTCAGTCTACGACACAGCTGTGCTCAGACTTGCAATCATTCATGAGCGACCTTGACATCAAGAGCAAGGCAGAACACACCTTGCCTGACAAATCAGGGCGCAACTCAAAATCCTCATCCCCTTCCGCTGAGCTGCGCGCCAGGCACTGCTGGTCGCACACTTCACACAGCTTCTGCGGTTACAGACAAGCAGGTGCTTCGCCATAAGGCTGCAATATGCCCACATGGAGTGCATCCAAACGCTGGCCTAAGCCATGCAAATCCCAGATAGCTTCAGAATCAAGCGTTGAAGGTTCTATGCATTGTGTGCTGCATTGTGTCCTGCTGCCAAATGCCATACATATCACTCCCATGCACAACAGCACACAACATACTGTGTCAATCCTGTTTTATGATGTAGAGGAGATAGCAACCCTGCTTCGTTTGTGCAGGCACATGCAAGTCAGCCTGTGCGTTTGAGCTGCCGCCAACCAGCCCAATGCAGCTTACCCCATTGCTGATAGGAGGTTGCGTCTTGCAATCGGAACACCTGTGGTTGAAGTGACGCAGCACGTCATGGCATCAGCATGGGCGATGCATGCCAACATCAGCACTGCAACTGACTATGTTGACTATGTACCATCCATGCAGATTTCAGATCAAACATTGCAGTGAAGTTGGCTCACTCTGCACAACCCACTGTCACAGCTGCACCTAACTGGCATCCAGCAAACCCTTGTGGGCTGTGCCTAGACGTGCAATGCAGCTTCACTTAGCAGCACGCAGACCCTATAGCACAGTCAGTTCCTGCTAAGGCAGCTGCCACAACTGCTTACATGGGACGATTGGTGGACCGCGCAAATGGGTTGTTTTGCACTCCCTCTGGCGTAGAATGCACGACTGCAGGGCAGCACGCAACAATAAGTGGCCTAACTGCTCCCCTCCGAAGCCCACATGGACCGTGGATACCAGGCGGCAGTGCAAGCCCGCATACACCACGACATGCAAGGTCAGCACTGAACCTGAGGACCAAAGCCTGCTTACAGGAAAAGTGCAAGACTGTGGCAACGAAGAGCTGAGACAACGGACCCCAACGGTGCAATATGCATGTACTGGGTGTGGGATCCATGCAGGACAGCACAGGCTGCCTGTCCCGGCACATAAGCGATCGGAATGATGAGGGTTGCTGATGAGGGTTGCACGCACCCTGTGGGTTGGGTCTGGCTCGGGAGTCCACCGTAGGCACCCTGGTGGCTCCAGGCACCCTAGTCGCCGGCTTGCTACCTGAGGCCACGCAGCCAACCCACGCACATCATGAGCACCAACACACGGACCATGCACATGCGCATGGTCAGCCCTCATCATGCCTACATACATGGCCTGCTGTTCACTGCTGCAGGTTGTGCCGGATCCTTTTACTGAAGGTTGCAACATTCTTCAGTTACCCAGCGCACCCTCACATGCCATGTGCAGCTGAATGCCAAACATCTATTGATTACAGTCAACCTTGATGGCCCACCATGTCAATCTCCCAACAACGACTAGGCATGAGCGTGACTCCCCTCTCAAGTTTTTATCAAGGCGTTGCACATCATGTCCATGCCTAAAGGGGCTTCTCCGTCGGTTTGTTGAGCCGTGGTGTGCTTTGTTCTTCCTACAGTTGACTGTGAGCCTCCCCCCGCTTTCCCAGGCTATGTAATGGGTATGTGGCCCGCACCTGCTTGCTGCACCATAGCTGCACCCCGGCTCTTGCTTGTGCTGAGCAATTTCTGAACTGCGTTCTGTTCCTTCTGGTTTGTGGCAGCGGTTTGCCCCGCCGCTAGGCTCTGCTTCATCTGACTGGCTGCTGAAGCATAACGCGTTGTTCCCTGCACAGCAGCAATACAGGGCTTAAGACTTGGCGTACATGCTGCACACACACAGTAGCCACCACTAGGCTGGTGAACATGAGTATCATTCTACAGCCACATTCTTACTACGATATGTGGTCGGATGCTGCGACATCTCTGCGGCAATCACAAGCATATGCCCACTGCACAAGCATAAACATTTAGAGGCTCTGCATGCACGGACAAGCACATATGTTCTTGCACACCTGCTGGTAGAGTTGTTGGCCAGATAGCACAGCATTCTCTTGATGATTGCTCAGGGCCTGCGAGGCACAAGAATAGCACACAATCACCTGCAATCCAAACGTACCGACCCTGCCGTGCTGCATACGTTTGCAGCGAAGATTCTTCATACTTGCCAAGTTCAAGAACGCGCTGCTTTCCGCAGCTTTCTTGATTTCAAACTCCCGGAGTACACACTGTATTTGCTCCACCATGTAGACCAGTCTGGTTTTCGCAACCGAGATACTGTTGAGTGATGATACTTTCCGAGCAAGTTCCAATTTGAGCTGCTCTGGACCTTGCTGACGCCACGGATGCATCTTGCTGACTTCGGAAGGATGTTTTTGCTGCCATGCATCCAGTGCCAGCAGAAACTGTTTGTTGTCCGAGATCTCCTGCAGCGACTTGAGCTCTACAATGAACTGCTCCACCTCCTGCTCGTTGGGCTTGCTCATTTGGCTGCGTGTGCGTAGCATGCAGTAGTTGCTGTGTGGGTCGGGTCCATCCCGTGTGAGGCCCAACACAGGGCACAAGTAGTTCCATGCAAGCCGCCCAAAACAAGGATGCATGTCATCACAAAGCAAAGACGTGCTCAATCATGCGCAACTGGTAGCCTTGCTGTGCATGCTGAGTTCATGCGATGTGTCAGCAGTATCAGCGCATGGCTGTAAGGTTGTTACAGCAAGAGAAGTGTATACAGCGACTGTGTCTGAACTACGGCACGGCAGCAACGGCAAGGCCAAGGCAACTACGCTCACCTGTTAAAACTAGGTCTTGAGCGAACCTGTGCCTCAGGGCTCCTTAGTAGCTCATCATACGCCTCCATGCGCAAAACAAGCGCAAGTCGCCAGAAATCGTCATCAATCGCAAGGTTCGTGTACACTTAAAAGCGGCCAGCGCAACCTGGCAGCGCATCAGGTTATTCTCAGGCTCAGTCATATGCATTTGAGTGCTCCGTGATGCGCTGCTGATACAAGACAAGAACAACTCCTGAGCTGTGCTTTGAAAACTGACGATGTCATCAAAACTTAAACTGAGACAGGTCCCTGTCTAGATTTCCGACAAAATGATACGCTGCTGGTGCCTGAAACGCACCCCGACAAAATGAACAGGCGCAGCACGGCCAATGGCCGTGGCCGATGGCACTGGCATCATGCATACACGTACCAACGGCGAAACATGGAGTTGACGGCACTGGCCATGGGAACTGCAGAGACATGCAGGGCGAAAGGAAGCAACCAGCATTCAACTGGAGTGCCCTAAAGTTACTAAAGTTACTGGGCAAACAACACTGGACAAAAAAAGAAGTTTGCCAGTTCTGGGACAAACCAGCAAACGGACAGGTCTCGGAAGTGCTATAGGCCCATCAAAATCCTTGTTATATGTATCATCTTTCTGACCACTGACTTAATGCTGATGCCAGCATGACGGGCAAGAAGCCGCCCTTGATCAGGACTGGACCCAGATTGATTCAGTTGGCCCCAGAGATGACAAGCACGCTCAAAAGAATGCATCCTGCACAGCCGCCCAGACGTCCACCACACACACTCAAAGTCTCGTGTTCTCCAAGACCGTTCCTATCAATTGATGTGGCTCCAGGTTGCCTTTCAAGCGCCCAGGACAATACCCTAGGCATGCAAGACAGCAGCATCACTCTCCTACCTGTTCGATCCACGTTGAGAGTCCGTGACACATGAGAAACGCAGAAACAGAAAAGAAACGCCACGCTTGCATTGTTTTCACGCATCAAAGGCAGGGTGCAACGACAAGACTTCTGTGAAGCGCATGCTGCTCGTTTTATCATTACCTTCTTCTCACAGCGCAAACAGCATTGACCATCATGTCACCAAGGCGAAAGGCCACTGCTTCGACTGCAGACCTGCCAATGCAACAAGGTCGCAATGTATGTCCAAATTTGTCACCGTTCCAGGCGAAGTAGTTGTTGGTGTTGGGGATGGCCTGCGGGGTATTGACGGCCCATGGTCACCAGCAGCAGACGCTCACAACAGGCGGTGAGCGGGCTGGCCACCCGCCTGCTCTCGGACCGGCCGCAGGAATGGTCCTCTCAGACAGGCCGCAGGAATGGCTCCGGTGAGCTGGCTGGCAGGTTCTGTGCCCAACCGCACAATGCCGCTGCTCATTGGCCGAAGCTTGGGAGGCATCTCAGTAGCAGATATGTGCCTCTGCGCTGCCGTGAGCTCGACCGCTGCTTACACTTTTACAGGCTGCAATGCTGCCCCTCCCAAGCAACGACACCAGCAGCACAGACCAGGCTGAGACAACGCACGTCATCCAATCTCTGACCGAGCGGTCAGACAAGCGGGGCGTCATCCGTAATCCCCTGGCCATCGGCGATTTCCTGGCAATCCAGCCAGCATTGCAACCTGCTGCTGCCTTTTTGTCACCAGGTCGAACATGGCTGGACATACAGGTCACAGCGCCAGCCAATTATTATAAGGAGCTGGAGGTGAGTCGTGTGCCACGCAGCCCTTGGTGCTACCTTGGACCTGCACTTGTCACAGGCTTGGGAGTCAACACCGCCGAGATGGACCCTGGAACTCGAGTATAGTATCATGGAATTTGAATGGAGCATGCTCCTCTGGTTCTTAGGGGCAACCGAGACAAAGCAAGTCCACGTTTGACTCTGATTGGATGACAGGCCGAATGCGGCATGCATGGCCTCATATATAACAGAGCTTCATGCATGGCAGGTCATGCATGGCAGGCAGGCAGGCATGGCAGGAACAGCTGTCATGCCATGCCAAAATGGGGCATTGTGCCTTGCCTGCGCCAGGGACCAACCTCTTTGAAGGAGCGTGCAGCTGTAGAGGGTCTTGCAGCCAAAGAGCGGTACCACACCTGGTACGAGCTTGCTTGCGCTAAGCGTGCGGCAGAACAGTCCGGCATATGGCAGACACAGTATGCGGCATGGGCTGCTGCTGTAACAGTCAAGGACAAGATCACAATCAAAGTTGATGCGGTAAGGTAAGCCACAGAAATCCTGGAACGCAAATAGGTGTGTAAGCAGACACGTCCTTCCCAGAGCGCCAACCGCGGCCTGCTAGTGCTGCGCCACTTTGCTTGCAGTGGCAACTAACGCACCTTACCACAGTGCAGGCACATCTGCAGTGGCAACTAATGCACCTTACCACAGTGCAGGCACATCTGCAGTGCCAGACTCTGACACTGCTGCAACACGGCTCACACCTTGCTTAAGCATGCAGCATGCGCGTTGCCACTCCGCTGCACATGTAATCAGGCATATTTGCCAGGACCATGCTCACCGTACCGCACACCGTTGCAGCTTCACAATATGGGTTCCCAGCGTCAAGCAGTGCGTCAAGGGCACGTGAGCATCAAGGGTGCCAAAAACGCCATCATGAGTCCAACAGCATGCTGCCATTCACTTCTTTCTGCTTGCCTCACACAAAGGGAAGGTACCAAGCCCATCCAACATGCGAAGGGGAGATAGTGCAGAGCATCCTGATGGACCCTGTTGGCACCTTGGACGCACATGTCTGCATTATGAAAACAAGCCATTCCCATGCAAACAGTGCATGCACTTAACACGGAAGCAAGCATGCTAATGCTGGATTGAATGAGTCCTGGATGAAAGAGCCCTTCAAGTCCTTCAAGTGTTCATCAATGCTCTCTTGCAAGGGGTCAGGATAGCACCTCGAGGGGTTGCCCACCACCACTACTATCCTGGTGTGTCGCAATCCCCTTCACATGAAGGTTGGACGGGTTGGAATCCCTCCCCTCTTGTAAACGGAATCATGACACACTGCGGTAGTAGTGATGGTAATCTACTGCATGTCATTTGTTGGCACTGTCTCTTGCCAGTGTTGGGCCATCACTGCGCTGATGACCCAGCACAACTTGCAACCTTGCCCACATACACCAGTGGTTGATTAGTCTCAAGGGTGCCAAGCTGTACTGTGCAAGGCTTGCTTGCATCACACCTCTAGTGCCGCCGCAAGCAACCCAACGCCCTTCCAACTACGCTTGCTGACACAAATTCTCGCTGCCTGTGCTGTGCCTCATAGGACCTTCTTCTTTGGCGGTTTCCGTCAGGAAGCGCAGCTTGCCTCCATGCAGGCCAAGGTGCAGCGCATGCTCTGCGCCATGGTCGGCCGCTGCAAGATCCCAGCTGGTGAAGGCCCTGACGCCCCACTGGTGCAGAGCGTGCACTACTGCCAGGGCCTGAACAGCGTGGCCAGTGTGCTGCTGCTGGAGTTGGGAGATGAGGAGCACGCTAATAAGAGATGAAAAGATAATGGCGACTAATTCTGTTAACTAAAGGCAACGCGATCAGAGAGAGCAAAGACAGCATCGGGTGAGTTCAAGCAAGTGTTTGCACCGGCATGCCCTCAGGTGCCATCGCCACAGCAGATGAGTGAACTGTGGGGCAACGCCGTCGATTTTCCATCCCAGTCGGCTTGATGGTCTTCCATTTATCTCAGCTTGCCGGGCTCCCATGCCTCCCTCTTCGCTTATCGGGATTTCCTCCTTTTTGTTGTCTGAGCGACAGTTCGTGCACCAGCTCTCGGAGCCGCCGCCGTCTGCATCCGTGACTGTTTTTCTCCGCCATCTCACTCCTTGTTCCATGATTACTGCGGTGTTGTGCTCACCGCCGTGGACCCCTGTCACCCTGCCTACTTCATCAATGGTTGCGCGGACGTGAAGTTAAAAGTTTCAACTCATAAAAAAACACAACCCTGTGCAGTTGAATTATTACAGCATTCTTTAGCGTTAGGCAAACACAGTCGTCCAACTGTTTTGAGCAACAAACGAGGAGCCACGAGCATGCCTCAGAAACAGGCACAATGGGCACTGCGAACGACAACAAAGTTCTCAACAGTCAATGATCTCAACCCGCTCAAAAGTGGTACAACCTCCACTCAACAAGGAAACATGATTCTGCCTTTCAATGGGCAACGCCATTGCACGAACAGGTGCTGCTCGGGACGTCCAGAACGGTGGAGGAAGAGCGTGCGCTGCATCTGAGATTTGCTTCAGTGCCAGAGCACCGCGAGCCATCTTAGGGCTTGAATGACTTGAGGTCGTCAGGAGAGCACCGACAGCCTGCCAGTGAGCACCTGCTTGGCCCCGTCCTCCGTCATCACCGCGAACTCCCGGCCGCTGCTGGTGGGCGGCCCGGCCATGCACTGGAGAGTGGCGGGCAGCAGGGTGGGCCGGTGGAACTCCGTGGCAAGCACCGCTGGGTAGACAGGCACCACACCTGCAGGGGTAACACAGGAGCAGGCCAGAGAGCGCAGGCGCCACCCAACTGAACACAGCCCGCACTGCCATGTCTAGAGAGCGCAGGGGTCACCCAACTGAACACAGCCCGCACTGCCATGTCTAGAGAGCGCAGGGGT
>QAXH01005937.1:192-17201 GCA_004335635.1 Chloromonas sp. AAM2
TTTGATCTCAGCTTTCGAATGCACTAGGTGACATCCCAGAGAAATTTCCGGAAAGCAATGCCACACAAGCCCTCGTGCAGGGGGCGTCCCTGAACAGTGGAGATACCCATGGGGCTGACACCTTAAGCTACACCATACCGCCCCCTGACGCGGCACACTACATCCCAATCCCTGATGGCTGCCAGGATCTGCTTCGTGCCCCACGTACAAGACTTGCCATAAAGGCGTGCACACACAGTGAGGTGTTGCTCCTTTAGGCTATTGCGCACTGAGCTCTTGATATACTTTATCGCAGAGGACATGCACTCTTCCTCCACTGAACCTGGCACCATCGGAGGACAAACTGCCGAATCGCGCATGCACTTGGCACTTTCCATGTCGCATTCTCGCGTAGCCACAAGGTCTCGCCAAAACCCGGCCAAAACACCCTGTTTACTGTTGCGCTCTCGCATTCTCGCCAATTCTGGACACTGGCGCACACTGGTGGCTTGTTTGCAGCACTGGTCACACTAGCACTGTGATTACACTGGGTGAGGTGTAGTAATATGCCAACGTTTGAGCTGCAGCAATCCATCATGCGGTACAGGCGAGCATGGTATTTGTAATGGGACTGGTACTGACAGCCTGTAATTGCATTGCTTACTGCATGCTTATCGCCATTCGTCGCTATCGCATATCACTCTGTCTGACTGAGTCTGTTGGACTGCATACTTCACACCTGCTTGAGTTCTGTGATATTACTCTTTGATTGATAAGAGCTGGTCGCTCTCAGCATTCTTCAGTCAAGTTGTATTCGATTCCTCTGTGTAAATACTTCGTCTGTTCAGAGACTTCCCCGCTTCAGTATTGAATGGACATACCTGGCTGAACGGCGTTAGGTCCAAGGGTGGCTTGCCTGAAACTTGTGGAAGCCAATGTTGCAGCACAGGGGTGCCGACAATCAAGCAACCAACCGTGATCCTGCAGGTGTGTGATTGCACTGGGCAACCCGTGGCCATGCTGCAGTGAGCCTGTGGTATACGCATGCTGTTGGCAATCGCACACACCCAAAGGCGCAGCTCGGTTGACGAGGCACTGATGCATGTCTACATCTTGATGAGTGGTTGCCTGATGTCAGCATGTGCAATGCTGCAGCATGTCACCTCACCCCGGTTCTGCGTTGAGTTGCTTCAGGTCCCTCAGACCAGTGAGCAAGGCCAGCTGCTCCTCTGCCTGCATCCTTCGTGCTGCATGGAACTCGTCCAGCATCAGGACAAACGGCTTGCTCTGTCGCTCCACATACTCCAACAGTTGCGAGGCGGGTGACAATGTGAAGTTGCGCTGCTGACGAAGCTTGCTGAGCACCCGGATGAAGATATCATCAGCGGTAGTAGTAGCCCAGTTTTGGTTGCGGCGCACGCTAGCCAAACTGATGACAACCGCGGTGCAGCCCAGCTGCTTGGCACGGCGCTGAACTGCGTAAGCCAGGGTGCTCTTGCCGGCCTGCCTGACAGCACACAGCGCCAGGAACTTGCCACTTTTAAGGGACCTTGCAATTGTAAGGATGTTCCTGTCCTCCACGTACAAGTTGCGTTCTGGCACTGCTGCGTCTAACACCGCCACTGTAAGCGGCTCGTCTGGCTCCTGTGCTCCTGCATTACAGAGCAGACAAGCACAATCCAATGTGAGGTGCCTAGGCCTGCACAGGACAAACACACACTTCCTGCTGACGGGCTGCGGGAGCAGCAACCAATGCCCTCAAGGACCGGCTACGGCAACAGCCCCGCTTGCAGTGCTTGGGTGCTGGTGCTGGTATGCTTAACCAGCACCACGTGCCCACATAACCAGTAACGCACACCAGTATGCCGCGTGCACACCATGTTGATCGCATCGGGTACCAAGTGGTTATGCATCATCCGACACTGAGTCCTGACTCTGGTGGGAGACCAGTGTACACGCTGCTACACCAGTCAGTGCCATGACATGGTGTGATGTATTGTCAATTACCATGGAAGTCACTCACTGTGTTGTGAACCGAGTCAAACATGAGGATGCTTGTCTTGGCATGCAGCACAAACACACCAGTTCACATGTTGACCTTGAATGCTGCCAGGATCCAGCTGAGCCTCCACGGCTTTGCGCTTCTTCCCAGTGGCCTGATCATGCCACCCCATGCAAGACTGCCAGGCGGGTATGCATTGCACATACCTGCTGGTGTGGGGAGCGCAGGTGTGGGGCTGGGGAACGCCGTTTTCAGGACCACGGCATCCCCCACGAGCAGCCCATACTGAATCAGCTCATCCCGCGTCAAGCCCCGGAGCGCATCCTCGTTGACCAGCGCGTTCGCCACAAGCTCGTCCCTGCTGCGCTCCAGTGCGTCCTTCACATCGTCATTCTCCGCGCTCCTCAACAGCCGCTCAAATGCAGCCAGCAGCTTGGGGTCCAGCTGCTCATTACCTGAAGCCACAGCGAGGCAACAGTGAGGCCACAGCATGACACGCTTGTGATCTGTGCTGAAGTGACCGGGCCTTCTTAATGCAATCCTTCTGCCTGCTCCACCGATTAGGTTGACTACCTCACTGCCCTGGGCTTTCCCCTCCTGCAAGGATTTGGGTTAGGGTTGGCAAGCCAACTGTGACATCATGCCCTGGCATCACGTGACATCAGGAAGGCACGCTGGTACAAGCTTAAGTGGTTACAAACCAAAACTCTTCACAATCACAGGACAGACTCTTGGAAACACCCCATGGCGGCAAAGGATGGCAATCTCATGTGTGGACATGTAGCCAGTCGGGTAGTGGGCAAGCTGACATGTCCTGCTGGTCTCTCTGTCCGTGAAATACTATCAAAAATCAAGCAGGCATACCTCAATACAGTAGACTAAAGCAGTCAGTCACCTTGACTGGTTGGGCCTCAGGCTGTGTGCATGCGCACATCCCCCGGGAGCCGTGTCCTGTAGCAAGTACAAGGGTCAAGGCTAGGGTCAAGGTCAAGGTTTTCAGATAAGGCCAAGCCCATACACTGCAGCAAAGGGCGTTGGGTGTAGGTGGACGCGACACTAACCAACGTAAGCGGGCCTACTGCTGGGTATGTACTGTCAGAGGGCCACATGTGGCTTGCAACGTCTATGAAATTCCAGCGTATAGTGGTGTTGTGTGCGCTGTGCGGCGAGCAAGCCGGCAGTGCCTTGTGTCAGTGTCATGTCTGGTGCCAATGTTACTGTATGTAATGACTGTTGGCAATTTCTGACCCAACTGCTATGCCCTTGCGCTTCTTCTGCTATTGCCTACATCTTATTGTTGCGCTTGGGTTGGCAGCGCCTGTGGAGCCCGCTGGAGTGTGCAACCCCATGTGTATGGAAGCGGAATCAAAGATGTGTGATGAGGGTTGTTCTGATGCAGATTACAGCAACGTGGGGTAGCACTCACCGCCGTATGAGGCGTAGCGGCTGTGATGAGCGGGGGGCAGCTGGCCAAGCACCCCGGCGCACGCCTCCATGCAACATGGCCGTGCGCCGTGCAGACACGTCGGCTGGTGTGGATGCCGCGCGCTGCCGTACACGCACCGAAGTGCTGACGACAGTCTGTTCCATGGTTGCGCCCTGGCAGGTTGTGTTGGACTGCTGCTTGGCCACAGCCGCAATTGCCAAAATCGCCAGCGTGCAATGCTGCCATTGCAGCAAACTACTGACGAACATAGGCACCACCTTTTGCCACCTGCGCGTACAGGGTAACCATCACACGTACGGTATGCACTAGTTATGGTGGTACTGGCCACCACATGGGCCATTCACTGGAACCGCCTCGCCCCAAATCTATACTCATGGTACTGCCATATGACCTTTGGGCATGGGCCAGAATGGAACCTGCTGCATAATTGAAAAGAAACCCGGGGCACCCAATGACCTAAAAACGAATGCCAGCTGCCAGTCTGCGACACAGCTGCCAAGTCGTGCTCGGGTTTATAGCTCCTTTGCCTGGCGTGCACTGCTCCTTTGCCTGGCGTGCACTGCCAGCTTGCGGATTATACCTGCCTCTTGTCTGTTCCCTCCAGCCGTCTGCCAACCCTGTCCCCGCTGGCCACCTTTCATAGTTCACACTTTGTCACCCTTGCCTCGCCCTACCTGTCCACAACAGGTGTGCATCCCAGCTCACATCCGTCCGGCATGCCGTCAAACATGACGTCACACACTGTGGCAGACACTGCGTGGACGGCCAGCCCAGGGGCCAAGATCCTGGCTGCAACCTGCAGCGGTGCAGCACACATCGTGTAACAGAAGGCGTCTCCGTACCCATGTGAAAGGATCATCATTCATCAATAAGATATGGCTATGCACCTCATTCAACGAACGCAGACGGTAGTACGCAGCCAAGTTGATGGCCGCTACGACTGGCCGCACTGTTGCCTGCGCGTCATGCAGCTGACTGTGTGCATGGTTCGACCTGTGTCCATCTTACACATGGGCCCAAGTAGATTATTCTAGTTTGGTACTGGCAGCTCCCGGTGCCTGCCTTTCGCCATGTCTCTGATGCCTGTTCCTGAGCTGCCAGTGGCCTCCATGGTATTGGCCCGCCATGCCGTTATGCACCTACCGGCTTTAATGCCTGATCTGCTACAGGCATCCACTCGATTGAGGTACGGTGGCCGTCAGTCCTTCAGTGCAAAGGTAGAAGGAAAGTCGCATCAATCTACCGTGGCTATTACAAACGAAGCCTGCTTCCCAGTTGCTGTCACAACCATGTCTCAACCATGTCTCAACCATGTCCGCCAACGCGTGAATTTCTCCAGCTGGCGCTCGTACAACATGTCATTTTTGAACGGGCGAACGCAAGGCCTCCACGGGCCTTGAACCGACCGATTTGCGATGGGGTGAGGGCCTCAGGATGGGCTCTGTTGAGGCCAGATAACTTGAACGTTAGCATACCATGTCATACCTCCTGGATCTGCGTGTTTGAGTTGTGAAGCAGCTTCGGGTAAAAGCACACATTGCGTGGCGCTGTAGTGCTGTATCCGCCCACAGCGCCACGCGCAGCCCGCAAGTTTGGATGCTGGTTCATCCTGTCCTCATTGACAAACGCCTGCCGTCTTGCACTGGCGAGCCCTAGCTGATACCGTGTGATCTAGTTCATGGCTAGTTTATGGCTGCAGTGTGATTCAGGTAAAAGACACCACTGCCTCCAGAGTCTGTCGCTGACCTTGAAAGGTCGCCTAGTCAACAGACACCATCGCGGCCAGAATTTGGCACCCCCAAAACCATAGGCCAACCGCCAAAACGTCTTACCACGCGTGAGAGGCTCTTCCCACGCGTGCCATACCCGCCTGCTGTGCTCTACGTGGATAAGCACAGATGTTTGGATTTGGATGTTCAAGATGACGTTACGTCGGTTTGTGGCTAGTCGGTAGTCCTTGAGTTTTCTTTTGCCCTCTTGCGTCGACGTTGCGCAACCAATCTTACCTGCATGGAGCCATCCGAGACTCAGCGCACGCATTGGGACAGACTACCTGGCAGTTGCTTGGTCCTGGTGGCACAACACCTAGACAGTCTAACAGCGCTGCAGGCGTTCCTTGCAACATGTACAACCACATGGCAGCAGGACAGACAAGCACTGCGGCAGAGCTTCATTGCAGACCACCTTCATCCCAGCATGCCACTCGACACCCTGTGGCTGCTCGCACACACACCATGCAGCTATGCTCTAGCACGGCACTGTGTTGTCTGTGTGCTGCCTAAGCTAGGCATAGCCAGCCAGACGTGGTGCATGGTCTCAGCATGGGCTTGCATGTGGGCGCTACAACACGGTGCCGAAGACCTCATACCTGACCTCCTGCTCCTCATGCTCATGCCCACACCAGCACAGCCTATTGACCATGACGCTGTTTTTGCGACTCCCGCCAGCAGCAGACATAACCAAGCGACACCAGCACACGCCAGCAATCAGCGCAGGACATCACACGATCCATTCCAACAGCATCACATGCCGAGCCAACACACACAGTCTCTGCCCCTTTATGACCATTTCATGGCTGATTACAAACGCCTCAGAGATGCACAGGCCAGCCTGCTAGCGCTTGTGCTTGTAGGCAGCATACATCCCTTCTCCCATGCCACAAGCGCAGAAGAGGAGTCTGCCGAAGCAAGCTGGCATCATAAGGTCGCAGCAGCTACCAGCCAGGCCTATGCACGTTTGGTAATCGGTGTGGCTCAGCAGGCAGCACGCTTGCCAGCAGCACGATCCCACCATGTGCTATCATTGCTGCTAGACTGCGCATGTGTCGGGCACCGTGGAGATGTCAATCCCACGGATTGGGCTGTACAGCGGTTACAAAAACTGCCCGATGACTGCCATTGGCAGTTTCTTGACAATGTCCTCTCAGCACGCTGTCACCAGCTGAGCCTCCTGCATCACCTACCATGCACCACCACATGGTTCCTAGAAATAGCCCGTCAAGAGCATCTCGTCATGTGGCGTGCAAGGCCTACACACTCCAGGCCATACTGGTGTTGGGCACTGCATGACAGCTTGGCACCATTAGCCCATGCAGGCATGTCGGTAGGAAACGGTTCACCTCCAGCAACCAGCGGTTTGTCAAATGGGCTGGAAACGCCCCTGTGGCCCTCGCCCCTCCCCTCATGCCTGACACCGGGTCATGCAGAGGCTGCTAAAACAGCAGCGGGCACGCATGGGCGGGGCTGTTGGGACACGCTTGTGCCTGTGCGGCCTCAGCACAGCAGTGGAGCAGCGAGTGAATGGGTGCTTGACCATGCACCCAGCTGGCTGGCGGCTCACCATGGGCGAGTGAATATGCTGCACCTTCTGCTCAAGGACGCAGTGTCTCAACTGGTGAGAAGCACCCCGCAACAGGGGGCGTGCTGTGAAGGATTTCACTGGTGAATGCTACCAGCTCATCAGTAGATTGAGTATCCCTTACGTCCTTACACCAGCGCCACCTCTATCCCGCATTAGCTTTCATACCATGGCTTTAGCTATGCTTCGTCCTGCCGGACAACCTGTGTGATGACGCCATTACAAACCCCATGGCAAGGCAGTACTTGCTTCTATAGCTGATCCTTGGTTCCGCACTTGTGCCAGCTTGCCCACACTTGCTGCCTCGCAAACGTCGGCACACGTGCAAGGATTCGTGCATGCAGGGTTCCGCCATAGAGGGCGCTGCGAGCGGGGGTCAGACATGGGTGTTGCGCGAACTAACAAGACCCTCGGGACACTATCAGGCCAGCATCTACACATGGACACATGAGGTGCAGTGATATGCATCAATACCGTCAGATCTAGTGGTTGAAAGTGTGCTTATGGCTGCTTCATGGCTGTCTTGTGCCTTGTTCATGGGTAGTTTACTTATGGCTGTTTCTTAACTGTCTTGTGCTACAGGCCTTTGTCAGGGCCTGTGTAAACGGGCGTGTCAGGACTCTGCACTGGCTCATCCTGCACTCTGAGGTGTGACACATGCCATCAGGTCCACGTGCAATCAAGTTCATATGCACGTTCAGTGAAGTCCACATGCACGTCCACTCGATGCATTCTGGGCAGGTACTGGGTGTTCAGTCAGCTTGTCGCCATTGTCATGCTTGTTGATGCATGCCGGTCCGTATTCCATGAGGGCAGCACTTGTCTTTGTGCCGCCAACGCTCATCACCCATGCAATGCCATGCATGTAAATGCTCCACCAGCTGCCTTCTCATGTAGGTCTGATCCGCAATCCCACGCATTAGTGCCATGCAGAGTGGCTTGACTGCCATGACACGGGAGTTTACAGGTGTTTGGTGTGGTGCTTTAGTGTTAGTGCTGCGGGGCAAGTTTGCGAATGCCATGGGACGATGGTATGCAGGCATTCAACCGATCAATGCATCGATGTGCATGTTTTTTGGGGGCACCATGCCCATGCTTTGCTTAGGATGGGGATGTTGGCTGCTGCTGAGCGCCTAGCTGATTGGTCCTGCGGTACCGTGGGTTGAACCATGAGAAGCTATGTAATGACGATGATGATGATGATGATGATGATGATGATGATGATGATGATGATGATGATGATGATGATGATGATGATGATGATGATGATGATGATGATGATGATGATGATGATGATGATGACTGCACCGATTCGCCTAATGCTTGTGCTGCAGCAGCTCTGTCTCAGAATCATGTCACATATGATCCTCATAACCGCGTGCTTATGCTATCCTCATACCGGTGAAGGCATTCCATGCTTCATCACACTGTCAGGTGATGCTCGTCTGCTGAAGGTTGGGGTACCCCCTGAGATGCTGTACCACTTGTGTCTACACGCCTCCATGTGTGCGTGTGCGCATGAGATGGTGCGTGTGCGCATGAGATGCTGTTCCACCCATGCCTGCATGCCACTGTGTGTGCTGCAGGTAGAGGTACCCCCTGAGATGCTGTACCACTTGTGTCTGCATGCAACCCAGGCAGGTGCACTCCATGTGGTGCGGTACCTCATGCGCTGTCATAGTGTGAACCCGGCTGCGAGATTTGGGCAGGTGGGTGCAGCCAGCAGCTGCATGAGGGAGGCTGTGCTACAGTGACTTGACGCGTTGGGCGTGTTGTGAATGGTGTCTTGGGACTCAGTGCTTGCTCTGGCACTGACTGCAACGCTCCTGCATTATCCTGTACTTCTGCTTGGTTGGCTGACTTTCAGTGGTCCCTGAGTGGTGGGACGCATCCATGATGGCAACAGAAATTCACCTCAGAGCGGGGCATGGGTTACCTGGCATGTGCATGGACAAAAGCAACAATTTAGTTAAACCGTTGACACCTGATGCAACATGTATGATCGAACGTTACGAAATGCTGAAACGTGTCCTGCATGCCGATATGCCAGAAGTCGAGATCAGATATGCTGAACTGGCTATTCATTGGTTGCATTCACCATGTTCCGAGGTCATACGGTCATGCAACATTTGTATTGTGCAAGCTTTGCAGCCAGCCTTCCGAGCTGTCACATTCACGTTTGTGCGGTGTGGGCATGTGCAAACCATGTTCATGCCAAGGTGTACGCACCGGCCATGTCCTCACACGTCCATGCATGTGTGCAGGGCTCCATGCTTCAGCTGGCCGCCTGGTCCGGACGCACCCATGTGCTGACTGCTCTCTCCAGGGATCTAGGGGCACGCGATCTGCACACCCGCGTCGGCTTCATGCGAGCTCTGTTGCCCAGGGCCATGCAGACACTGTACAGGTCAGGAGAAAACGGCAGGGTAGAAACGGAAGCAGATGCAAGCGTTTATCATGCATGCCACACCCATTTGTCGTTGCCAGGATAGGAGCGGAGGCAAATTCAGGAAGCATATGCAAGTGCCTGTCATGTACGCCATATTTCTTTTTGAATAGTCACCCAGAACTGTCTCATCTTGCAGCGATGTGGTCGAGGAGGGCCAGCTCAGCAATCCTTCCCCAACAACTTGCTTTGGAACCATTTTGTTTGTTCACTCACTTTTGTGATTGCTGCCACAGGCCATCATTGACCTTGCCCCTGCACACACATGCTACCTTGTGCCAGCGCTGCAAGCCGCTGTGCGACAGGGGCACGTGGCATGCATCCTGCTGCTGCTGACTCACACCAAGTGGCTATTGACGCAGAACACGTGCACAACAGCACTTGCGTCACAGCAGCAGTGCACAGGCATGCCTCAGGGCGTGAGTGGGCCACAAACAATAGACCAGCAAACTGCACAGGAGAGCCACGCTACCAAGGAAGCCCATGCAGCGCTTGGTGGTGTTGGAGTATCTCGAGTGGGACACCCAACATCAGCAGCAGCAGCAGCAGCAGCAGTACAACCAGCACAACCAACAGCAGCACCAGCAGCAGCGACAGCAGCTGCAGCAGTAGTAGTACAACCAGCAGCAGCACCACCACCACGACCAGCACCACTACCACCAGCAGCAGCCGCAGCAACGGCAGCCCTGCAGCGAGCTTTGCGAGGCCTCGCCGGGCCAGTGGTGGCAGAAATGAGGCACTTGGCAATGCGAACAATCGCATGCAGTGCTTTGCTGCACACGCGGTGGTGGGCCCAGGTGATGATGCTAGTGAGCGGTGCACAACCAGAGAACATGAAGCAGCCCGAGGGGCAGGATAACACACGGCAGCACTTGCAGGATGCACAAGCGTTGCATCTTGAAGCATCGATGGCTTCTGAATCAGCACTGCCTGAAACATCTGCAAACATTCCGGATGCAAAACGATGGGCGCCCTTTGCTTGGGCCGGTCATGCTCTGACCATGGCCTTGTGCACATCCCTGGCCGTGTTCATGCCCACAATCTCGTTGCTGAATGCTGTCACGTGCACCATGCCAGCTGTCCCTGTGACTGACAGCACGTGGTCACACTGTACTGCCAGTGAGATAGAGGAGCAGCCAAGCGCCACTGAGGATGCTGCCTGGGCGGACCTCCAGAAGCAGCTGTGCTGTCTTGCTGCTGAAGCAAATCAGGCACAATCCCCACAAATGCACGCCCAACACAGGCCGGATTTGACGGTTCCTGAGCCACTGCAATTAACTGCGTTGCCTCCTGAGGATGAGCTGCCTGGCCAAGGGGCTAATCGGCTGCAGTCCATCCCCGGCCTTTCTGGGCTGAGGCACAAGCAGGTGTGTGTGAGGAAGCTGGGGTATCTCGTGAACGTTCAGTACATTTAAACGTGCCCAAACATCATGACACAGACACCTTGCCCTCGCTCAACGGCAACAGTGGTCTGCCTTGCATCCTCTCCTTGCAAGGGACAATTTAGTGTTGCGATTTTACGTTTTGTACTAAGGACTTGAGAGGATATGGCCGCCCTTGTGTGGCACCCCACATGTGCGTAACTCGCACTCACGTCTCATCCCTGATGTCATGCTTGATGTCCATGCTCTTGCTGCAGCTGCTGTGGCGCGTGGAGTGGAGCATGCTGGATGTGCAGGAGGGAGCACGTGCACACATCACTGACACAGTTGCTAGGGCCGCTTTCATGGCACCTCAGGTCATGTGGGATTCATAAGTCACACTCATGCTGTTGAGCACCCCGAGAGAGTCCAGTATGACAGCACTCAAATGCTTCTTACAGTCTTCAAAAGACAAGGCAGGAGAACGGTTGTAAACCCTAGGGTGAGGCGCTCAGTAGCATGGCTGCCCTGGAGCTGCCTTGCTCCTCCTACCGCACTTGCCGCTGCTGTCGTACTTTGTTTCATCACTCATCATCATTACATGGCTCATAATGGTTCAAACCACGGTGTCACAAGACCAACTAACCTTCAGTTAGTGAGAAAAGTCAAAGGGCCGCATGGACATGGAAGATTGCCGCATGCAGGCCTTTTAAGTGTCAACTAGGCCGCATGCAGGCCTTCAAGTATCAACCAAATGCTCAACTAGGTTGAAAGTGCGGTTCGGCCTGCAGCTGCACCACAACAGCCTGGCAGCAACACTCACACACGTTTTTCCCACTGGCCGGTTACCAGACACAAACAGCAAACAGGTCTCGCCAGCACTCCAATCAGTCCAGGGTGGTGAGAAAAAGACACTGTAGGTGTTCTTATCACTGTAGGTATTCTTATCACGATTCAATTAAATTCACTCTTGTAGAATGAAGGCAGACGTAACTGGCCAGGCACAGCTGTTAGTTCTAATTCTAATCTAAAACTCATCCAACCTTCGGGCATGGCATCCAGGCGCTTAAATAGCTTGTAGCTGTGCCTCTAGGCTGTGTCGTCAGAGCGCCGACGTGAAGGCCGTTACTGCTACTCGTACTTCTTAGGTTGGCCACAGCAGCAGCAGACAGCAGCCACAGCAGCCACAGCAGCTGTGACCAGCAGTGACCAGTCGACCATGGCAGTTGAACGGACGACCTCGGACCTATGGCTGTGTTGAACAGGCTGGATTGGATGGAGCCACTGTAGTACGTCTCTCTCTCCAGACAGATGTATCTAACCAGTTAAGGCTAGAAGGGTAAACCTTTGCGTACCTTCCCCACACTGGTTAGGTCTGCCACGGTGCTGTGGGAAAGCAGACAGTCAGTTGATTGATAGAGTTTGCATCAGGGTCACCACATAGTTCGCTTTTGGGCTGAATACGTATGTCTACCTGACGGGCTAAAAACTGACAAGTGCCACGTGGCGGTTTCTGCACTTTTGATCAGTTTGCTTGCTAGACGCTTGTCAGTTGCCACAGCATATCCAGGTTACAGGCAATTCGCGCCACTTTCATGTGAATTTTATATTTAAAAACTGCCTGAAACAGTCAAAACCGTGAGACAGTTTCTGAAACGCGAAATGAGGCAACTGTAGTGTCCTGCTGATGAGCCCGTCTGGGTCACAGTTAGTCTCAAATGGTTCCATGCAGGCAGGCAGGTCGGTTGCCCAGAGTCAAGCAGCCGAAGGCACGTACGGCTGTGACCATGCTTCGTGTTCTCCGTGAGTGTAGTGCCAACGGTTCTCACGGCTGTCACAGCTCTCAGCTCTCTCATGACGTAACATCATTAAAAATTATGCCTTGTCACTCAGTTCTATGACTGTTGGGCATAGGTGTGCCTTGAGTATGGTATGCCTGAGATGGAGCTCCTCATGCACAGCAAGGAGGGAGCAGTGAACCCGTCCAAGGTAGGTGAGTCCAAAGCCATCGCCAGTCACAATCAATGAGTTTTCTTTTTTTGACGACTCACTATTTCTACTATGAACGCTTTTCTTGCAACGGAACCAACCGCCAACGTCACTCTTCCTCCTGCAGTGGTCACATGATGGGCATCGATGGGCATGAGTTATGATTGCGCAGCACACGATATCGCGCCTGAAGATTAAGCAGGCCCAGCACATTTGATCGGGTTGTGCGCATCGGCCTTCCAGTTTTACGTAACCACAGTCGCGATGTCGCCATCGTCTATTGTGGGGCTGTTGCTGGCGCTATGTATATTATTCGTCCATCAGGCTGATGCGCGTAGGTTAATTGTTTATTGATGCAGTAGCAGACCGTGCATAACAGTCTTTCAACGGAAGCGTGACCTGCCATCGCTGATGCATTGACTGGCCAATCCGCCCATCAACATGCAGGCGCGCCCAAGCCACTGTGGAAAGCGGATGTGGCCTTGTTTGCTGTAAGTGTTTGTGCCCACCGGCACAGGGCACGTGCTGCGTCTGGTGCTGCATGGATCCGGGTTGATGCTGATGTTGTAGATGAGACCAACGCATTGGTGCACAGATAAGTAATGTCTAAACATCTTTGGAAGTCCAACAGCCTCTGGCTTACGCTTACGCTTCGTTGTGCATCAAGCATTCCGACTTGCGGCACATTGACTGACAATGCCACCCTTTCCTTACGTTGATATGAGCACCATCGCCGCCAACACCATTGCTTTTTGACCACAGGCGTACCTTCCCGAGTATGAAAACCAAGTCGCGCAGCTGACGGGCGCCCTTAAAAACTGGACCTATGGCGGACGTCTGTACACGAGTGGGTGTCTTGGCACCTGTCGATCCTGGCTCAGCCATGCATTTATAAACAAGCATGTTGGGCGCATTCATACGACAATCGCGCTCTGTGCTCTGAGGACCCCCTCCAATCAACTCTAGGGTACGCTAGGGTACAGTGTTCTGTGTCACTGTGACTGCAGTAACCGCATTTGCAACCTGCTCCTGAAGAAGACGATGCCTGGACTAACGTGGGACTCGTAACAACACTTCCTGTATGGGCTTGTATCTGGGCTCGTAAATACACATAACCTGTAACCCAGTCCTGGCCTGATATCATTAGGTTTGCCTGGCGTGTTTCAAACAGTAAGCCATTATGAGCGCAAGTCTGGAAGCGGTTGTCGAATGTGCATGCAGCTGGCAAGGTTGGTGATAAGAAGGCTGTGGTGACCATGTGTGGCATCGGAATGACCAACGCTGCCATGACCACCCAACAGCTCATTCTGCTGTTTCAACCCAAGTAAGACCAGGGAGTGCTTGTTTTGGGAAAACTGATGGCCTTGCCATGAAGCAGTGCACGCACTGTTTGAGTCTAAATCGCACATGCAATTCATTGCAAGCGCGGGCCGCGTTTTGCGAGCTGTTCTTGATCATGCTCTGCTGCCTGGTGCAGGTACATACTGATGTCAGGTGCGTAATGGATAACAGGCCGGGCGGTGACGTTAGACCATGTGCTCACGTTCCACCAACAGGAAGGCACAGACCTTTGAAACTGTGGAGGCCACGTGATGAAATGTTCTACGCATCAGGTCCATCAATCCACACGGTTGGGATTTGACTGCATGCCAGCTTCAGCCACTGACTGATGAACTGCTACAAGGTGTTAACTGGTTGCGTACGACGTAATGTGCTTGTGCCTGTGCGTAATCAGGGATCGCCGGAGGAATAGACCCAACGATCAGGATTGGAGGTGAGTGACTGAAACGTGTTTCCCAGGCAACTGTACGTCTGTTTGGTCTGATCAATCCAGATTGCCAAGCTCCACGCACATGCTCGTCACTAGAATGGGAGATCGGCTGTGAGCTGAAACCTCATCAAAAGCTCCAGGACAGGAGTCTCTAGGATGTGCCCCCGGCCCCCGGCCCCCGGCATACTCACAATTATGAGTGCTTGAAGGCGCCAGGCACGCAATGCTGCAAGTTGACGTAGTCAAGGTGTAGTAGTTGCATGCAGCAGGCTGCGAACCTGCATCAACTTATGAGCAGGGCAAAAGCTCTTGATATGGATTGGTATCGAGATATTGCAACAGCAGCACGGTGTGTTGCCTGGCTGCAGATGTGGTGGTCGCCAAGAGCTGGGTCAACCCACAGCTGCAAAAGTTCATCAGGTGCGTGCATCTTCGGGAGTTGCACGACAGCTCGTGCTCTCCTGGTCGCAAACATGCGTTGCCATCCGTCACCGCCCAAGACCGACGCTAGGCTTGGATAACGGCGTTGGCATTTCAATGGCACGCAAATACCTTGCTGCCTGCACAAAGGCTGTACGAGGGCGGCAAGGCAACTGCCCACTCAAGTGCACTTGCATATGCAGGCCCCTTTTAGAGCTGAAATGAAAGCACAGTCAGACTTGAAATGCTCTGCGTTTGGCCATCTCAACATGCATAAGACATGCATTGCTTTACAATTGCATTGCTTTACAAAAACCCGTCCATGCTTTTCTAATGCTGCACAAGAACCGTGTAGTGTCTGTCCCAAGCATTGCGTGTATCCGCGTGCGCAGGCCCCTGCTTGAGGATGGCAAAACCACATCATACTTCAAGGACACCGCACTCAACTTTCCCGATACGTGAGTAAGGGGGCGTGGCATTAGCTGGGCGAGAAGTAGTCGCATGACAGATAGGCTTCATAGCAGATGGGCAGAGCGTCACGGACCTCCAGTGGGGCAATCGCCTAGCAATAATCAGCAGCCATTGCACACGAGGTTACCTCCACACCGCTGAAAAAGATTGGGCCTCCCAAACCTTGGACCAGTGCAACCAGTCAACCTTGGACCCTTGTGCATGATTGCTTGACAGGTACTACAGTGAGCCTGGCAAGGGCCCTGGGAGCTTTGGTCTCACCTTGCCAAGTAAGTTGCATAGCACTGTACTCGATAGTAATGTGCTGACTCAGCTGCTGGGCATCTTCCCCAGAGCTGGGCCTTAGTTTGCAATTTCAAACCGTGCCTGAGAGCTGGGCCGTAGTTTCCAGTTTTAAACTGTGTGGATTTGCATTGTCTAGATTAACTGGTTGCTTCAGCTCCTCTGATCGAGTTCAGGTCACCTGACATGCTGGTTACTGGTGGTCCCGTGTGATTGGTCCGCTGGTTGTCCCAGCACCCTGTCATGTTTCATGCGCGCCCCGACCGGTTGTCCCATCCAGCTGGTTGAGTGGTTGACTCGGTAACTACAGTCCATTTTTATGCGGTTCGCTAGTTAGTCTAGCCAAGATAGTCATCTAAGCTAGTCAGGATGCTGCCAAAAAAAAGAAGCTGCTGCATTACAATGCTCGTCTTCCACCACAGAAAGATTAAGCAGCACAATTGTAGCACAATTGTAGTGCAGCCCAAGTGCAGCCCTAGTGCAGCCCAAGTGCAGCACACTTGTAGTGCAGCCCAAGTGCAGCCCTAGTGCAGCCCTAGTGCAGCACAATTGTAGTGCAGCCCAAGTGCAGCACACTTGTAGTGCAGCCCAAGTGCAGCACAATTGTAGTGCAGCCCAAGTGCAGCCCTAGTGCAGCCCAAGTGCGGCACAAGTGTAGTGCAGCCCAAGTGCAGAACACGCACAGCAGATTGCACCACAAGGCGGACACTTGCTCCCCACAACGGACACTTACAACACAGGTTCCAGTGGTACTCACATGAATTGTCCCAGAACTGGCAAACTTTATTTTTTGCGCAACTTGCTCTTGTTCTAGTTCCAGTTGAATACTTGCCCAGGCCGCTCTATGCAAGTGGTGCCGAGTCTGTCCTGCTGCTTGTCCGTCCTGCTTTGCCGTCCCCTGCAGCCAGGGAGTCCTGTGGCCTGCCCACACCCTCAGCTGCCTATCTTGCAAAGCTAGCAAACACAACTGGTGTCACGGTGTCACCCTACTTCTCTATTCCCATGGAGGTCGAGTTGCTTGTCAAAACCTCTGTAAGTCAACACGAGGGCGCACGTTTGTTTGACTGCTCTTGATCATTGTACTGCTACGTTTGCCTTCAATGATGTCATGTTGCATTGGTTTGCTTCACAACTTTCAGTCAACCTGGGCTTGCTATCTCACTTGGTCTTACCCTGTGTTGTTCATTCCTGTCTACAAGATGGCATGGCAGATCGAAGGGTCGTCATGCATTCTTGGTTTCTTAATGCATGTACAGGACACGTTCCAGACACCTACACCACCTACCAAGTTCTTCCTGCCCGTGAGCCCCTACATTCTCAAGGTCAGCGCATGTCGGTTGGAGAGCACATGTCTGAACTATCACAATGCCAGCATTGTACCGCGCATGGCTGCTGCACGGGCCAGCATTGTACACTGCACGGGCCAGCATTGTACCGCACATGGCTGCTGCACGGGCCAGCATTGTACCGCACATGGCTGCTGC
>QAXH01005938.1:0-19440 GCA_004335635.1 Chloromonas sp. AAM2
GTGTGTACAGGCGCACTAGCATCTCCTGGCTCAATGACTCCGCACCTAGTTTAGCGACGATGTCGCGGAATCGGATTGAGTATCCTGACACCGATTCGCTAGGTTTCATGCATGTAGAAGGTGGCAATTGCAACATGGCTAACGTAGCCTCATGTTTCTGATCAACTAGGTCTGCGTCAACGATCTTACTAAACGCGACTTTCGCGTCCTCCCAGGACATTGCTACCTGGCTTTTCTCAAGCTCTACTTGCCACTTGTCTCTGACGTGGCCCTTTAGACTACGTGTGAGGGCGGTCACAGCGTTCGTTCTGGTGTCTAGGGCATACTGCTCACAATCGTATAGGAATGTCTTTGCATTTCGTTTGCCTGTGCATGAGTCTTCCCACACTTGTGGTCTCAACGCCCGATTCATGGCCTGGCTTCCCACCCCTCGTGAGGCCGCCACATCTACTTGGGGACTCACTGCATTCAGGGCGGCAGCCGCTAGGCGCAACGCCTCCGGGTCTCGAGAAATGGTGTATGGATTGACCGTCTGGGCCACGAATTGTGCCGATGGGTTCACCACCAGGCCCGGTGGAAACTGAGGCATCTGCGCCGCGGCAGCTGCCTCCCACTGCATCGGCACCGGGGCATGCACAGGAAAGGACGAAAGCCCAGCCACGAAATGCATCGGGGGCGGTTGTTGTTCTGCCAGGTCAGGCAGCACGAAAGTCGGCTGGACATGGGACTGTACATCTACTACAGGGCCGACTGGCTGTGGTTGGTTCAAACCTAGCATGCGACCGATTTGCAGGAACAAAGGGACCAAAGCGGACGGGTCGTCCATCCTGGTTGTTCTAGTGTCTAGAGACTACACCTGAGCTTCTGCTCGTCAAAACGCCTACTGGGAGCGTTCACTGGGAGCTCGTCACTGGGAGCGTTCACGCAGAACGCTTGCGCAAATGCAATACGGTTGCCGAGAAGCGCGGCTACTGAATCATACCTAGTTCGCCGCGAGCGTTCGACGCGAGCTCCTCTCCTCCCCCCATGGCGAGGCGTGGGTTCAGATGGGCAATCCCCCCCAAAATGTAGCGTGGGTATTTAGATCGAACGGAACGAATTGTACAAGCCTAAAGGCCTGCGGGTTGCACGGATCAGAGGCCCCTTGTTCTCTGAAGTCCGGAGGTACTCGAAATCTCTGTGCACCATTTCCCGAGAGTTGCAAGTGAGGAAACGGGAGGTCACACAACTGTGACACGCATGCTGCACGGAACATGGTGTTTGTAACGCGTGATGCATTTGTTTGCAAATAATCATCCAAACGCTGGGTGACTGAGGCTGATATGGCCGCCGCTACAAAGTACCATCAGGCATCACCAGGCATCAGGTACCACACATTAGCCCACTGGTCAGTGTCCAGGATTACACAATTGCACAAAACTCGGTCCCGGACGCAATGAGTGCATTATATGATACAAACTTCGTTTTGTGATTGATAAATCCCATTTCTGGTGATTTCCGGACCAATTTACCAATGTACCAGACATGGATGTGTGGTATTTTGTACAAAAATACGATATCTCTGCGATTATTGGTACATCTTCTGTCATTTATTATCCGTGACCCCAGGTTCTCTTTCGTATTTTGTACAAAATACCACACATCGAAGCACATCGAAATATAGAGTGTGGTGCTTGTCCTGCATTAAATGCACGCGCAACACGTCACAAGCGTTACTCTCACTCTGACGTCAAGCGACTTGCTGCTTGAGCACGCTGTAGTCACTGTGCTGAAGGTGTGCTTTATGTGCAGGCTGCTGTGCTGCGCCAAGAACACCCCTGTCTGTACACGATCAACTGTTTTACGAAGCAGGCAATGCGCTTGGCTTGATGGCGTCCTTACCTACTAGATACATGAAAGGAGCACGGAGCCACGTAACTACCAAAGCCTGATGAGGTGCCAGAGAGAGGCTAGAATATGGCTTTTCCTTACAGTGACAGGCTCTATTGCCGACTTGGTCATGACCAACGACTTGATTGGCCATGATTGCTATGGACACAATATTGGTGGCTACGAGACCTACCATGGGGTGCAATTCACCTTACAGCTAAGGTCACTAGGCTGTTCGGGTACACAGCCGTTCGGCAATAGAGCCTCTCACTGTAAGGAAAAGCCATACTCTGGCCTGCTCTCTGGCTCCTCATCAGGCTTTCCTAGGTCTGGAGCGTTCCCGATGCAATGGTTCTTACAACTGTCTCCCTCCTTGTGAGGAAAAGCCACCTTGTGAGGGCTTTCCACGTGGCGGCTGGTCCGACTGAGTCGGTGACACCATACATCGGTGACGTGGCTCGCTGTCTCATTATCGCTGACGCGCGCCATCTCAATTGATCACCAATCATAATTTGCAGGCTCGCACCGTCATCGCAATTGAGTTGTCCAGCATGTTGCAGTGCTTTGGATTGCCATTTGCGTTGGCGGTGTCAGTATGCCTGCTCGTGCTCGGCAGCGAGGCGGTGGACCTTCCCGTTGATCCCGGCTGGAGCCTGGGCAGAGCAACGTGAGTCACTCGGGGATCGCGAACGCAAAACAACAATATGTCGCCGGCGACATGCTCAGAATTTTGGCCATGACTCCGCATCGCATTGGCGATCACACGGCGCTGCCTCGCGCTGATGTCACTTGGCAACCATCGGGGCATAGGCGCAGCAATTTTGTGAATAAATGAAGCAGTGGCCGTGCGCTGACCCTTGCGGCGTGCCATTTTGCAATGTTGGCGCAGTGATCAGGCATGATAAAGTGGTGTGCGCGTGATTGCAGCTACTACGCTGCTCCTGAACAAATAGTGCGCGCATACGATCCGACGAGAGGCACTGGGTCCTTCGGCATTGTCGCATACGGGGCCTGCGGCTACACCAACTTGCCTGGGGTGGGTGCTGACCGTGCAGGCTTGGCCAGACAGCACAGAGCTTCTCGTGCCTCACTGTGTAGTGCTGTGTCTGCATGCCTCTGCTTCCCCAGTTTAGTTGCACAAGCCAGCAAAAAAGTATACCGTCTCCAGTCAGCTGGCTCTGCATGCCTTGCATCCTGCAGCCTGACCTGCCATTTCCACGCGAGTCGTATGCTGCGGCCGCGGACTACAATCCAGACTACCCGGGATCCTGTGGACGCTGCTATGAAGTCCGCTGCAGGTCAGGGCCAGTGATAGGTGCGTGTTGCAAGCGAGCACGTTCAAAGGCTTCTTGTCATGCCCCGCATGCGGCAGAAGACTGGCTCAAAAGGTTCCGTATAAGTGACATTGACTTCGACTTCGAAAACAAGACATTCCAACCTGAATTCTGTCCAACTGAAGATTGTGACGCAATATGTACTTTTGGCACACAATTGGCCAACATCACCTTACTGGGTCTAGTCTAATGGGCCCTCAAGCCTCCGTCATCAGCCAAAAGCCTGGCCACCACCCTGCTGTTGACTGTCCTCTGTCTCTTCCCTTCCTGGCCCATGGAGTGTGGGTCGTGTGGTGGGTCATGCTTGTGTCGCAATGACATTGCCAGGCTGAACTCTCAAACTCAGTCTCAAACTCAGCCGGTCAATTCATGGAAAGCGTCAACGCCTTGCCTGCTGTGCTTGCCATCACCCTGCCCCTACTGCCAGGCAGCTTTCCATACATTGGTCCTTTCTCCCACATTGGTCTCTTCCGCCACTGCGCCCACAATGCTGCAACCCAGGATGGTGACCCAGGGCTGGCAACACCCACTGCCTCTGCTCTGTTAGCACCCTCAGGACGCCAGTACCCCACCAACTGCCCATCAGCGTAGTACTGGTACTTGAGGTTCATTGGCTAACTTCTTTTTGTTTGCACGTGTTGCCGACTGTGATGACATGCATGCAGCAAACAACGGAAGCATCATTCGCATCGTGTACCCATCCAACAGCTCAGTCGGTTACTTTGATGGAGACTACGCTCGACCATGTGAGTGGGTTTGGTTTGGTTCAGTTCAACTGTGTGCCGTGATGTGCCTTCTTACAACCCACTCAGCACGTCAGATTTGTGCCTTTGGGCCACCTATGTCGTTCTGGAGCGTTCTGGAGCTTTGCATAGCAGCTACTGGCACCGCATCTGGTTCATTTTGAGCATTGAGGAGCCAGTTTGTGAACACAGTTGGATCAGATGCGGCTGACATGAACAAGAAACAAAACGCTCTGACCATGCTTTTCAGACTTGGCTTCTATCAACAGGACTGTGAAGGACGATCAGGGCAGGTGTGTGTGGCACAGGCGCTGATGGAACCGTGCATACAGCGAGGCAATACCACTGTTAGAGCAGGCAATGCATTACGAAGTCACGTTGCAATTCCGAATTCTGGCTTCGTTGACTGCTGCAGCCTGTGCATCGACTGTAAGATGTAGACAGCCTTGAACTTCACACAGAGAGGTGTGGCAACTTGCATGAAGAGCAACATGCATTGCTCGCACACATACCGCCTTGATTTCCTGGTGCAAATACTGCCATACTCAACGTTGACGAGTTACAAGGAGGGAGTGCACAGCATGAAGCACGTCCAACGCAAACATCAATTGTTTGCGCAAATTGTAAAAAGTTCTCCTAGTGAAGGGGAATCTGGCCGTGTCAGCATGGGGTGGTGAGGCCCACGATACATGTGGTTGTTGCCTGCAGGACCTATCCCGGCAACCCCACTGAGGCTGAGGGTCTGCTATCTACCAAGTGCTACGCTGACCAGACCAGCATCCGCATTCGCATAGCGGATCAGTGTCCGTGTCGACAAGTGAGCAGCAGGGGCGGTGCAACATAGTGCACCAGAGCTGGGATCAACAACAGAGCTTGCAGCACAGTGTAGTTGTGACTTGCAAGCAAGCAGCGTTCCAGTTTTCAGAAGCCATTGTCACGTGCACGTTGGCTGGGGACAAGGATTTGAAAAGGGGATAGTTGCGTTTTGCGCTTGACGTGATACTCTGTCGCTGGCGACTGTTGTGACACCATGTGGATCCACCAGTTGCCGGTTGCTCCGTCGCTGCTGTAGGTTTTGCCAGAGGGTGCGCCCGGCGTGGCACCTGGGGGCGAAATCAGACGCCAGGAGTGGTGCTGTGGCCCCGTGCAACATTTTGATCTCTCTTATTGGTCAGTGTGAGGCGCAGGCAGATGCCTTGTGCGGCCACGTTGCGCTACAGAACGTGTAGCCTGTCTCTTGCGGCAATGACGGCAGCTGCAAGTTCAACGGCAGCTGTCCTAGACGCGTTGATGGATTGTTCTGTGCAAATGCTGTATGAGTCTGGCTTTGCTGACCGCAGGGCGTTTGAGGAGCTGGCTCATCCTGTAAGCGGCGCGATGATGCTCGAGTACCGACCTGTGGACTGTTTAACAGGGGACGTCATATCCACCAACTTTATCAATTCCACCATATACAGCAGCCAGCGCGGCATTGAGGCTGGATGGTCGTGGTTCCCATACAACTGCACCTATGCAACCCTGCTGACGCCTGGTGGGTTCGGGGTTGGCTAGACCAAGGGCAGCCTTTTGTGTTCTGTGCCTTGGTATACGAAGGTGACTGCTTCAAGGTTGCGGGGCAAGTTGCTAAGTGTGTAGCAACGTGACTTGGCGTCGTGACGTGTAGCGATTTGTGTGGCATGCTTCAGGCACTGCTCCCGATGGTGGCAACTCTACTTGCGCACGCATCTCACCAAGGGGAGGAGTATCGTTCGTGTCGCGCGAAGCATGGCGTGCGGGCTTTGAGCCTTTCAAGGGCAAATCGAGACTCGAGTTCGCGATTCGGTCAAACACAAGCAGCAGTGACACATCCACGTCTACGCCTCCTGGTGAGGTCAGTGTGCCGTGGGCCGCTTGCTACAGTCCAGCTCGTGCAGAAAGGTTGTCACATAGCGTGCAGCCTCTTCGCGAGTAGCTAACGGAAGTTGTTTTGAAGGACTAGGCCTTTGCAAACCTACTGTGGCGTTGGTGAGCTGTATTGCGAGCTTGAACAACAAAGCGCTCGTGCCTTGAGTGCAGGTTCCACAACCAAAGCTTTTCGTGATGGTCGACCCTGATCGCTATTGTCGACGGGAACTGTATCTGGGCAACACGACGTCACCAGTGCGACGGGAAGGCGACTGGTACTCCTTCTCGGTAAGACATTGCATGCCCTGCTAGCGCCACCAGCGTGCGTTTAGGCCCAAGACAGCCACATGCCGCAGCACTCTGTGGCAAGGATCATTCATGTGCATGCATGCTCGCAGGTGCCCCTTGCTGAGTTCAACTGTGAGGATGTAGTGTCTCAGGATGATTTGGACAGGATCGATTTCCAGGTAAGCGGCTGTGGTCACATCCTCTTATGACCGTGTGGCTTGCACTTTATGCCTCCTTGTGCTCCGGTTCGCACTTCGTCCACAATTGCTCGCCATAGCACCTGTATGATCGCAAGCCTGTGCACATATTGCGTGTGCACGCAGAACACCGCGGATCGCGATGCACAGATCTGCTTGACGGATTTGAAGCTGGTGTAGAGAGCCATGCCGGTCCGTCTCTTGTCACAAAATAGTTGCTGCAAAACTGAAGCACACGATACTGACAGTTGTTGCATTTTTGCATTTGACTACTTGGTTATTCGCTTGTTACATTCACTTGCTGCACTGTACTACCAGGTGTTGTACGTTGAAAATGCTGGATAAGTGTCTGCTGGGCCAGCATCCATGGCGTGTGAATTGATGGCAACAATTACTAATGATTACGTAAAGGGCTTGACTGGCGCTCACTCGAGGAAAGCCTGCATGGCTTAGCAGCGCAGCAGGCGTGGATTTCCATCTCGCCTGCTGTAGAAACGATTGCAGACGTTGGGGTCCTGCCTTTCACGTTACGGCTACACCACCATCATTCCATTCCTGGACTCCAGCCGAACGACAGTGCATCATTCAGCTAAGGACACCAGAACAAGAGGAAGAGGGTGAGCAGAAGTGCCAAATTGGTTCGCTGAAGAAGTAGCCCTCCAGTTTGAGCGGTGAACGAAGAGGAGGGCAGCTAACTGGAACCCAACAGATCATTGGCTAAATAATAGCAAAGGCAAAAACTGGCGAAAATCGCAATGCCCTAATGCAGCCAGCAGAGCAAACACGTGGAGACATGCATGTGCCTGCCAACACAACGTGCGCAGCCCTTGGAATGGCAGATGATGATGATCGTGCTCTGCCGTTCCGCGGCCGTGGATGCCAAGGGTTGGTCAGGCCTGTGGCACGCACTATCTCGAATTCGTGGGTGTGAGGTCAATGGTGTCACCTGAACAAACATCAGACCTTTATCCCAAGCCCAGTGACCCTAAGCAGATGTGATGGAAAACCTGTACGTCAAGTGAGCTGCAGCCGGTCAGAACAGGCCTGTCCACACAGCCTTTGTTTCCTCCGGCAGTTCTTCGAGGGATAGCAGCAGCTCACTCAACTCCAGGAATGTACGGGCCTGCGGCAAGGCGGCAAGGCGGCCGAGCATTGTCTGACAGTGCACAGGAGCATGGGTATTGGTGAACCATTTACCACCATCGAACATGACTGTCTGCCAATTCCATTCGGTGGTTACGCCTCCCCATGCCAAGTACAAACCCTGTAGTCTATGCTTCACCCTGTGTGCTGTCTGCTTCCAACTATGCGCAAAGACACGAATACTGGCAATGCTGATGCAATTCAAAGCATCATGTCTGCATCGGACCTGTCAGGAGATGCAGAGTGCCAGGAGTTTTCTGCCACAGCTGTTGCAATCAAGAAAACCCTCCACACTCCGACTTGGCCCTCTCTCAAGCTGTCAAATTCGTTCGGTCCTCACCCCTAAACAGTAATGCCCATGTCTCCCCGGAGCCAGGGCCAGCCACCCGTCCGTTGTCAGCTGCTCGAGTGTGTCCTGCTTCTCCTGCTTGGACAGTTTCTTGGAGGTAGACCCCTCAGCAGGTGCGGGGTCCAAATTCAAAAGCAGCATCTCTGATAAACATGGGGATCCGGGGCCTTGCGCGTTTGCTGTTGATGTGGCGATTGCCTCCATCTGCGGGGCGTGCCATAAGGCAAACATATGCTTGTGAGCTGGTGCTGTCTGCTGTTCGCTTGCCACTGCTCCTGGCACTCAGCACATCATTCGTCATTACTACGTCTTCAGTTCGACCTGGCGAACGATACAGATGTAAAACGACACTAACTCACTCAATCACACATGGCTTATCATGGCGCTCACCACGGAGCGGTAGTAATCCCGCTTTGGTATGCTGAGCCGCGTTGCAACCTTGGATAATTCGTCCCCTTGCTGCAGCAGGACAGGGCAGCTAGCTTGTGAGTGCATGCATCACACTGGGACAAGGCATGTGTCGAATTGCATATGACCTGCGCAGGCTGTCAGAACGTCCCATGCAGGCGGTTGCCTGCATTCACTGACCAGATTGACGAGGCCTACGTATTTGATGCCATCCACCTGCATGTGAACAGGGCCTTATGGGTAAGGATTGATTTGACATGTGCAAGCAACATCTGCACGATTCCAAAGTTGCAGTAGCAACAAGTATCACAGGCCGGCAATGTCAGCGGGCGCAGGCACCGCTACTTGGTTTGTCTGTCCATTCGGTTTGTCTGTCCATTCTGTCCATTCCAATTGTACAACCTGGCTTTTATATCTTGCCATAACTGTGTCTAACCTGCCAGCCCGCAATCTAATAGGCGCAGCACATGCACGCAGCATGCACAGCACTGCTCACCGGGCTGAGAACTGTCTTGACGCTGAGATGTGCAAATTGCAGTTCCTCCGCTGCTGCAGCAATGGCTGTACCGTATAAACTATCTGCAAAACAGCAGGATGGCGGCATTCCTTGCCATACAGGAACCGCATGGACGAACCCTAATCAATAGATTTGTACTCATTCTACCATCGGAAGCGCCACAGATACGCCGCAGCAGCGCCATGCATTCTTTCTCGCTCATGTAGGAGCGAGACATGAGCGCCTGGATCAGCGTCATCTTGTGGAACGGCTGCAGTGCAGGTGGAGCTGCTTGCGACCCACGCCTTGACATTTGTTCCTGACCTGCCACGCCTTGACTTTTGTTCCTGTTGCTATACACTGCAAGAGTCTGCGGGCTGCGATTTGCTCTTGCAACACGTCTATTCCTGCGTTTGAAATACTTGTCGGTTACATCAATTTCATGTCGTATTGCATCGTTGAGAAATGTAGAAGTCAGTTGACAGTTGTAACAGTTGTACCTGTAGGTTTTGGGGACCCGAGCACATGTAACAAACACCTAGGGCAGCCAACACCTAGGGTAGCCAATACCCTACACGTGGAGGCCGCAGTGTGTAATATTTTTTTTTTTTGGGTCGAGCAATTGAATGATACATACGGCCTGTCCGAGAGCAGGCGGCCGAGCCATTCCTGCGGCTGACCCTATTCTTGGCTGTTGCAGGAAGTGGACCGCGTGGTGGGCTGAGCCATGCCAGCACAACCACCACAACCACCACACCATGCCGGCACATTACGGAGGGCATCGTCCGAACCTGCTGGCAACAAGTTCTGCTAGCAGTTAACTCGGAGATGGGGTCTCGGGTGTGACTTACTTTAGGCGGCATGTGTCTAGTGCCCAATGAAGCGCTGCGGCTGTCTCAGTCGGGGGGTGGAGGGCTTGGCTACCTCCCCAAGGAGGCGGGTAGCCAATACCCTACACGGTCCCACGGCACTTTTGATTACACTCAGCCCCAGTCCTTCGTGCGCCTGCAAAGTTTGCACGAAGGCTAGATGAAGCAGCATTAACATTCACTGCACGGCATCTGCTTCATTGGTTGCGTCAGACAGCGGTCAAGACAAAAGAGAAGTTTGCCAGTTCTGGGACAATTTCCAATTCCTTTTTTTTGTATATGCCTGGTATGTGCTAAAGGCACGCCGACTACGAGCAACATTAGATGGTGTTATGGTGTGCTCCTCTCCTCTCAGGTATGGTGGTGAGAGCTGCCTGCTGTAGCGACATGTCCGTTCCTGGTTGCAGCCCACAGTGCTAAACTAGTGTGATCATCAGCTTTGGTATCAGCTCATTACTTTACCCCGACAGAGGGCGCTATGAGCCCCTGGATGGATGATGGCCCCTAGATGAATCCATTGGTAGCAATCTGACTGACTTGCAAAGGGCACATGCACCCTAGTGCTGGTCGGTGGTTATGGTGATACTGAACAACTATTCGTGTGCCTTGAACTCAGTTCCAAGTTCCGTGCACGTACAGTGCGACACCTCGTGCCAAACCTGACCTGTTCAATGGACAATAGACAACCTTGTGAATGCTCGCTACCTTTCACCTTCACACCAGCGTTGTCAACCACGTTTTCAGGCCCTTTTTGGTCTAACGAGCTCTGCGGTCAGGATAGCACCTCGAGGGGTGACCACCACCGCTACTATCCTGGTGTGTTGCAATCCCCTTCACTTATAAGTTGGACGGATTGGCATTCCTCCTCTCGTGGGAACGGACACATGAGGCTGGCTCTTGCACAGTGCGCAACAACTGGGTACAATCAAGAGCGTTGCCTGCATGAATGACAACAGCCATAAGCAATGTGAACCAACGGAACATGGACACAAGCACGGCCTGCCACAACCTCTGGCAGCTATAAGCCACAGACAGAAGCACTCGTTGGCACCAACGGAAGCAAAAGCGTGGACAATTGACTACAGAATGGAGACGAGCTGAGCCAGGCAGCTGCAGAAGAAAAGGTCAGTCAATAGCCTAGGTTGCCAGCAAGAGAAGCAGAGCCAGGAGTACGTAGAGTCACTTAGGGACAAGAGTTGCTGGCCTGACGAGCAATACATTGCATTGCGCCAGGAACGTCGGCTTGGCAGCTGGCAGTGCATTGGCCAGCACAGCCTTACCAGCAGATCAGCAGTACACTGATTCCAGCCTTGCTCAGCAAGCAGGAAGCGGCTAGCACAATACTGGAAGGAATAGCCGACACACACCAGCCGTAATGGTGAGTCGACAGCTGAGAGCAAGGTTTGTACATGCAAGCCAAGGGACGCTCACGCAAAGAGGCATCACAAAGCAGAGTCCAGCTCACTTACACGGTTGAGTAATTGCAGTCCCGAGTTTCACGATTCACTAGCTTCATCATCTGCTTCCAACTCCTGCATCTTTGACGGCCAAGGGCGTGGAAAGCCACGACCGAAGGCTAAATGTCCTGCAGGCAAAAGACGAAACCGCCAGGAAACCAACTGCCACAAAGGTAGCTCGGGGGGGGGTTCCCGGGGCTTCTGAAATTACCAGCGGATGCCATGGACAACAGTGTATTCCTGGCCCTCAACGCAACCGACGCCAGACCATTCCAGGGTGTGGTCACCCGCCTCTTGCCCATGTCAACCAAAGCAGCCCACTCTGATGCACACGAGAGCGGGTCACGGCCACTGACATGACCTGGCAGGCCATGCCATGCACCAGGCACGCCACGGCCCGTCGGGCACGGCCTGTCAGGTCATCAGTCAGTGGGTGACAACAAGGGCGCTCCGTCATATGCCCGATTCTGAGGGAGGATTCTGAGGGATCAGCCCGATGATTTTGAGGGATTGGCTGTCTGACACGAAACAGTACAGCCACAAAGGTAGCTCACTGGTCTTGGCCCACTGGCCCACTTGGCAACCTCTGGCCAGCAATGTCTTTAGTGCCCAATGCTGTTAATATGAAGGAGAGGCACTGCAGGCTACTGCTCTTCATGCTTGCACAACCGAAAAAGTGAAAGGGGTCTCAAGCCCATGTTGAGTCCAAATCAAAGGGACGAGCGTGGTCCACGCCTCACATTAAACTGATATTATATGCCACGAGTACTCAATGTTGGACCGGTCATTTACTCGGGTCCACCATTGGCCTCCACATTGAACAGCCTCCAGCGAGGACAACCACAAGAATCACTGACGTCTGCGCTGGCCAGGGGCTGACAAATAGAATTTGCTAGGCCAATGCCTGGTTGCTATGACCTCCGTTTTGTTAGCTAGCTTTCAGGCTAACGGGATGCTTTCGGAAGGCGTTTTGTGGGTGATGGCCACAAGGAACTCACCACCCCTTGCTGACACGGTCAGATTCCCCTCCACTAGGAGAGATTTTTACAATTTGAGCAAACAGTTTATGTTTGCGTTGGACGTGCTTCATGGTGTGCGTTCCCTCCTTGTGAATAGGACCGCACAAAAGGCAAGCACTGGCCACCAGGGTGCTATTCGCTGCACCGCCTGTTTGAGCTTGCTCGGGCCTATGCCTATGCGGCGCACCGCCTGCGCACGCGGCAGGCAGCGGAGCGTGAATACAGCCATGCACACATCCAGTCTCTCATGTCTATGTCTGTAAGCCCCGCATTGAAAAGACCGATCAACGAAATGAAAGCCCCGAGGTGCTGCACTTTGGTAAGACCAACATGAGTTCTGTCAGTTGAGAAGGCAACACATGTCCAGGCAGAGTACGTGGCAGAAGTACGAATCAATACAAGCGCTGCGTGTTGGTAGCCTGCTGTAGGGCTTTAGCCCGGGCCTCTGCGGCTGCTGCCATGGTCTCACGCCTGCGAGCCAACTCCTCGGGTGTGGGTGCGGGTGGGTGCGGAGCCGCCCTGCCCCCGCCTCGCCCGCGCCCCGCAGCAGGCTGTCCCGCTCGCCCCGGCCCACCCACCTGCTTTCCACTTGGCCCCTTGCCTCCTTTGGCATTCAACCTGTGGAGCAGCAAGGTCAAACAAGGGCACGTTTGTCAGCAAGCACGCACAGCAAGGGTTGGATGACGCAAGCATTTCCAAATGGCTGTGCGGGCACTGGCGCCTGACAACACAAGATTCTGCATGACGACGTGGGGGGCTTGGCATGCAAGACTCCAGCCTATCTTGAAACCCAGACATGGCTAATGGTTTGAACATGCCAAGTCCGTGCCGGCAGCTGATCCAGCAGTTTGAGGTGCAGTGTTTAAGTGCTGGCAGCCAAGAACAGTGACCTACTTAGCTGCAAGGGCTGCAGCCTCAGCCGCTGCCCGAGCTATTTCATCCGCCATGGCCGCCTTTGCCGCGTCTGCCGCTGCCTGCTTCTCCTCCTCTGTCTGACCCTTGCGCTCCTTATCACGAGCTTTTTGCCGCGCCTTCTTCTCTGCCTGCATCAAATCATACCATATCTTGTTTCACACCATATGTTGTGGGTTATCTATATGATTCCCACACCATGAATCAGCAACATGAATTAGAAAGTTCTATCATGGACTCCAAGCCGTTTCTATTCAGGCAGTGCGTGACACAAAGAGCAGTGCAAGACCAACAACCGGAGAGTATCCCATGCCAGAAAGCCCCCCACTTGCCTTCTTAGCAGCTTGTGCTGCCTGCAGATCGTCTGTGAGTGCGCTGGGCACGCCTGCCGCCCCGTAGTCCCACTGGCCGGGCGCCTCCGCCATGTAGCGGCGGAAGGCGTCCCGCGACTCCCTGTCGGCCGCTACTGCATAGGCCGTGCGCCCGCGGCTGTCCCGCACACACGGGTCCAGGCCCTCCTCCAACAACTGGAACACAAGCCGGGCATTGCCCTCGCGTGAAGCAGTATGGAGCGGTGTTTCCTGAAGGGCAAACGGCAGGAGGCAAAACTTATGCAGACAGGCCCGCACCTCCAGCATGTGACTGTGAAAGCAACCCACTGACTTGATCAGCTTCGTGCAAAGGCACCCCTGTACCTTCCCCGTTCTTGCTGTGGATGTCACCTCCTGGACACTGGTTGATGGCTTCCCTGTATCATTGCCGCTGTATCGTTGCCGCTCGGAGCTCACCTGTATCTGACGGTTTGCCGCGTCCTCGTCAGCAGCCTCTTCATTGCCCATACTGCTCACATCCGGTTCCAGTGCGGATTGCGGCCCATCCACCACCACAGCGGCCTGCGTCTGTTTGCGCTGCTTGCGCTGCAGCCGCTTCTGCGCCTTCTGTTCCGCAGCCGCGGCCGCGGCCTCCGATGCCGCCTGCTGGGCCGCTAGCGCCGCCTTTGTGGGCTCAAACACAGACAACAGCAGCCCCACCACACGCCGCGCCTCGGTGAATGTCGGCCGCTGCGTGACAAACGGAATCCGCCGCACACGCGGGTCCGACGGATTGATCAACAGCCTACTCGACCCCGCTCCGGCAGCCGCCAGCGAAGTACCCCTGCTGTTGTCCTCAAGCGTGGCTTCAGCGAAGACAGAGCGCGAATTAGACGCAGGCGCTTGAACGAAAATGAGACTGGCGGCGTCCAGGTGTGCCCGCCAGGATGCTAGCAGCTCAGACACGTCCTTATCTAATGCAGCCTCATTGTATCGTCTGAGGGCCGCGCCCGCTGATTTGGCGTACTTGCCGCTGGCATCCTTGGCTGACTGTCGCCCACCTGCCTTGGCTCTGTAAGATGAGCACACAAAGCGGCATTGTTTGTGCATTTTTTTTAGATGCAGCTGCTGCTAACATGGGCTCGTATGGAGCGAGCACATATTGCACGTAGCAGGCCGACAGACTGGCAGCTCACTTGACAGAGATGCAGTTGTTGAGCAGAGACACAGAGACTGACTTACACGTCCAGAACACTGACTGTGCTGCTTGATGCACTACAGTTGTGAGTAACCTACAGTTGTGTGAACAGGAACAAACGCGCCGGGACAGGACAGGATAGCTGCTTATAAACCCTGATCATACGCCCCTCATGTTACGTGCATCACCCAGCCCGGTAAACGGGGAAAGAAAGGTCAACGAACGAATGCCAGGACGCCAGCCACAAGCACTCGCTAGCTGCATGTGACCAACGATTGTTAGGTGCCTTCAAACCGGGCGTTGTGCTGTGCGCATCACGGCTGCCTTACCGGACCACATAGCGGTGGAATGTCTTGTGTGCCACCACCTCAAACATGTCCGCCGCCTTAGCATGTGCACTCCCCGCCAGGCTGGTTGCTGCGGCCTGCGGCTGCTCGCCCGACTGAGCTGGCTGCTGGCCGGCCTGCTGTCCTTGTTTGCCCATTGCTGGGCATTTGGCTCTGAACACTGCAGCTGCCACATGCCCACCGCGCAACAGTAGCACCACGAACAGTCCTGACCCGCTGCGCAGCCGCTGCAGCTCTGTCAGTTGCTGGGGAGGTGTCAGGGGCTCCACGTTGCCCTTGACATGGTCCCGCTCCAGCAGACACTTCCACACACAGAACAGCTGGCCATCTGTTGCGTGCAAGCAGTGCATCAGTTTTTTGGCAGACTGCGCACCAATGCACGGCCACGGCTTGGCATAGACAGCTGCAAGCTGCAAGCATAGACAGCTGCACTCCTGCTTTCGTGCAACTAGGCGTGAGGTGCTCTTGGCCGTTAGTTTCGGCCTTCCGTGCAGCAAGGTGTGCCCTGGACGTGCGCACATGCTCAATCGTCTGTATGGACACCAAGAGTACAGACCATGCTCAGTATCAAACATGCAGTGTTGCCTGTCTTAGTAACAGGCAGCTTGCAATGCAGAGGGCCGATGATATGATCCCAGGCGTACATGCCTGATGGTCGAAACACTCCTACGTTGTGTAGTCACCTTGTGCTTTAAACATGGCACGAGGCGGTGCAGAGCCTCCGCCCTTCTTTTGCCCTGTTACTGGCCCAACTTCGTCCTCGGATTCCTCACTAGAGGACCCGGATATGCTTGACATCTGCAGGAGCAAGGCCAAGCATCTGCATGCCTGACACACTGGCGGCCGAAACTGCTAGCTTCCAGCAGCACATAGTGGCATGTGCCCACCAAGAAGCTGCAGGCATGCTGCAAGTGTTATGCAACGCAGCTGTAGGTGCTACGTACCGGTATCATGCCTATCATGCATGAGGCTGTGTGTGTGTGTGTGTGCGTGTGTGCGACCTGGCCAAATACTGACTGCAAGGTCTGCAGGAATATGCATGTGCCTGCTTGTGTGCGAGCTATACCCGACATATCTCACCTGTGAGCCGCTCCCCTCCACCATAGCTTCAAACTCCTCCTCGTTTAGGGGTGCCTGCTTGCCCAGCCTTCGCTTGACATTGAAGCGATGCCAGTCAGTTTTGAAGTGTGCCCGCTGCTCGGCCGCACTGCTGAAGCCAGCGCTGCCAAAGCCTATCCCACATGCTAGGCACGTGGCCCCCGCTTCACTCCAGCTGTTCACAGGTTGCGTGCTGCTAGGGGCTGGGCTGGAAGGCTCACTCGTGTGCAGATGCTGCAATGCAGCAGATCTGTGGCCAGCCAGAAGCAAGAAAGACCTACATTCTGTTATGTCCATGCACATGCTTCGGGAGTCAGGGCAATGCTCAAAGGTGGCCAGGAGCACAGCAAGTGGGCTATGCCAGGCACACAGGCACACATTTGTGACAGGGTAGACAGCATTTGGAGCTCTCCTGTACCCTCACATACAGCTTGTGCGTCTGGCATTGATGGTCCTAGAGCAGGTGGTGAGCAGCATGTCTAATTTGCATGCAGCTGGACATGCTGGTATGCATGGCAGCCACAGAGAGGACAGCCTGGCGACCTTGTACTGAGAGCATGTGTCACACTTACAGCTCCTGCTCTTCTGCAGCTGCGTTGCTGGGTCCGAGCACATCCGCGCTAGCGTCATTGAAAAAGGAGGGCGGCAGCGCGAACAAACTTTGCATCTTTGTCGCCCTGCTGAGGCTCACTTCACGGTTTGCATCGAGAAAGCCCGATCGCTGGTCCATCTCGACACTTCATCCTAATAACCCTCATCACATGTGTGATGTGGTGTGGAAGCCAAGACTGTGGGTGGCGTTGAGCAATTGAATTGTTCAGCTGAGTTCTATGCGAGTTAGCCAACCCTCTACGATTGCTTCCACCCATCTGTAACCCACCCATGCCTTTTGTGTGAACGCAATGCTGGCGAAACCAACCGGCCTGTATTCTGGCGCATGTGTTGAGCATGGGCGCCCTCATTTGCATGGGTGGCCTGCATGCCTACCGCGACAGACTGCGCTACGCATGACCTGTGCAAAGGTGCCTTGCCCAGTACCATACATTGGGGGTGGCCAATGCCTTGCTGTAGTCACCACATACGTTTTGGCTGCCCGTTCTCCATGCACCTACCAATGGCGGGCTCCCCTTCATGACGCGTGTTTGCGTACTGTGCAGGCAGTTGCGATCGGTGACCTGATAGAGGAGTTGGATCTTGTGGAGTATCGAAGCAGTACAAGTGCCGGGACGAGCATCAAACACACAACAGCCAAGGACAAGGACAGCCCGGCCTTGAGTGTTGTGCGACTTGGGCGAGTGGTAAAGGTGAGTCCTGCTCGCCTTTTTCCAAGATCCTCAAAGAACAGATGCCACCCACGGACATACTATGGCATGAGCAAAGCTCATTGTGCAGAATACAGCAACAGGCTTGACTGACGGGCAGACCCTCACAGCACAGTCACCCTCGACACAAGCACAGGCATGCATCCTGCTGCCCACAAGCCATGCAGAGATGTGCTGATCTTGCCCATGTCAACCAAAGTTCTCCTTTCAGTCAACCACACCCCGCAGGTGGTTGGCTCACAGGGCGTGGTCATGGAGCCGCTTGTGGAGGAGGTATATACTTTCCACTTGTCTTACGAAATTCGATCCTGAGCAGACATGCATCCACCGGCCAAGAATTGGTCAATTAAAACGTTAGACAATGCTGCCCATCGGCATTCAGCAAGCCAATGCCTGGGCACATTTCATGAGAGAGCCCAAGTCAAGCTAGTATGTTTCAGTCAAATCATCATCCACCAAGATAGAAGGAACAATGGCCACTGTGCTATGACGGCCAGCTTTGCTGCCCAAGCGAGTGCTTTCCTGCCCGCACACCGTATATATATGAGTAAAGCCTAGTTGCTCACCATTGGTAATTCATCATCGTTTCTTGCCAGCCTTTCCTGTCTGTTGCATGCGTCAACTGAGCAGTTGGTTTGTCTATGGGGTTGTGTTTGTGTCCTGGTTGCAGGAGCAGGACGTCTTCGTGGCTGATGAGGGCACTCAAGCAGAACAGGTGCAGGCCTCCGCCCTCATGCGCATCATCCAGTACGAGCTGAGCCAGAGGCAAGACAAGGTGGGCACAGGGGAAACTCCCTACTTTAACAGTCCCTACTTTTGATCGGCCCATGTGTCCTACGCTGTAATACTTCTAGTTGCATCAGCTTTGTTGCCACCTGTTAACTGAGCCAAACTTCGTCCAGATGATGTAACGAAAGCGAACCAGGTCCAAATTTAGCTCACCACCAGGTATGCTTGTCAGCAAAGTTTCCTCCAGCCATCAAACCCTCATTCTGCTTCATTTCAGCCCAGGGGCAGAGGCCAAACAAACCTGCAACTGTATAAGCGGAACCGCTAAGCAGTTGGGCATAAGCACTTCTGCGGCAGGTGTTCGACTGTTCTAATGCCAAGCCCGGTGGCAGCAAATGAAGCTGATGCCATCCCAGGCCCCTGTTTGTACTATAGATGGAATATCGAAGCTGCATGCTGATTGAGCTGCTCATGGCGGCCTTGTGTTTGCCCAGGATGACTGTGAACAGTATGCATATCCGCCTCGAACATTTCACCACGATTACCAAACTCAAGACACAGGAACTGGTTGTTTCGAGTCATGATTTGCCTTTTCCTTCCTCTGCATCAAATGATAGGCAGAGGACAGCAGTACTTGCACAGGTAATTGTGTCAGTGGCCAGCGCACCAGGCAATGATACACGATATATGATGTATATGATATGATATGATATGATGTGATATGATATGTATGATACGTGCAGGCCTCGTACACAGGGCAGGTCCCCCACACACTTCTGATGTCCCATTCAGAGCAAAAGCAGGCGACTGCTGTGGACGCCCTGTTGTTTTCTTGAATTAGGCCAATCTTGCAGTCACAGTAAGGCTGGATAATCACGACGGCCTAGCTTACTTAGGGTGCACAATTGCAACGGATGGTTCCATGGCAGGTTCACAAACGGAACCGCAAACTACTCGGAAGCAAGACACTACAGACGATAAGGGCTGCTTGTGCAGCACTTGTGCTGTTCATGCTGATGCTCGTTCCATCACGGTTTCCATGCAGGCCTCCAACCCCCATGGTGAGCATGCTCACGACATCTTCCGGATCCTGGAGCCCTTGAGCCAAGGGCTGTGGAGGGGTGGTGGGCGTTAGTGTCAGCAGTAGCAGGCCGAGAGGACAGAGTAGGGCGCTCAAAGCAAGCGAACCTCTAACCCTTGGCCCACTCGCCGTCCACGCCTGATGTACATCAGTTCAGCAGATACGCCTGGTCCCTGTGCAAAGGGAGTTTGGAGAGCGTCCGCTGCCCTACATCACAAGAAGGGAGGGAAGCTCAGCCCGCCCAACTAGCATGTGAAGGGGAATATGACACACCGAGAAAAAAAAAAGATGTTTGCCAGTCCTGTCTCTTACTGTGCTGTCCCAGAAGTGGCAACGCACCGTCTACCACAACATGCGATTCTCGCCCCGCTATACACCCCTGTGAC
>QAXH01005943.1:11223-32459 GCA_004335635.1 Chloromonas sp. AAM2
CCAGAGAGATGTATATAACTAGTTAAGGCTAGAAGGGTAAACCTTCGCAGACCTTCCCCAAACTGGTTAGGAGCAGCAGTGACTCATTCTCATTTCACATCTGCGTACAAGGATCTAGATTGGTCACCGCAAAGTACTCTCGCAAGTGCCCCAGCAGACAGTGCAGTGGCGCACACGCATCCACAGACAAGGCAAAGCTGACCCAGCGGCAGTGCCTGTGTGTGAGCTCACCTGCCGTGTGCATTGTCCTGTTGAGGGGGCAGCAGATCCTCAGCCACCTCCCTGTGTTTGGCAAGCCGATAGAACGATTGCCCACCCTGCCTTGCCTTGCCTTTGATGGCATATGCATGGCAAGACGCCTGGGGTTGACAGCTCCGAGCTGATTATGATAGTATCACCATGTGCTGATCCATAGTCTGATAGATCTGATTGGATTCGTTGCCATGCTCAAGGTGAGGGCATGCAGGTGGAGCGTATATGCTTTGTTCACCTGTGGCCTGGCTGCTTCTAGTGTAGACAAAGATTTGCTTATTCCTAGAGTAGACATAGATCTGCTTAGAACTGAGAGTTTCTGGCTGTGAAGTCGTTATTTGGTCGTAACTAATCCTTGTCAACCTGCACACCTGGCTTTTTTTTCCTTCTGCCGCGTGGCCGTTTACTTTGCACTGTTGAACCTCCATGCTTTTCCTTTCAAGTTCTCCTGTTCAGGGGCCGCATGAGAGGTAACAAAAGCCCACAAGCACTGGAATCAAATGTTGCTACTTTGAAATACAATTGTACATGGGCTGACGCCTGGACAGACATATAATCTGTGGGGTTGATACCACTCGCAACACTACTCTCCAGAGGGATAGGTCGCCATGCATGCCAAAATGGAGGCTTGGAGATGCCCCTTGCTAACAACGTGTGCATGCTTCTGATCCGCAACTCCTTGAGCGTGAGCTTGTATGCTGTACCACCCAGTGCCTCGTCCCAGAGGAAAGCACTGCAATGCAATCTGTTTACTTGATTCACGCCTGGTGGTCACAGCTGATGGACTGATTGCCGATGACCAAGCTTTCAGGCTCAACACATGGTAGTGACAATGACCAAGGTCCAAGGACCGTTGAATTGCACCTTTGTCACACAGTTGCCTGCCCTCGGCAGACCTCAACTCCGGTACCATTCAACGCCCCAACCCAATGCCCTACACTCCAACCTGATGCTGGAAATCCAACGGTGATAATTGGCTTCAATCAAAATCAAGCATGAGACATTCACTCAAATACAGCTGCCTTGAATGCAGCCCAGTCGCCGGCCAGGCTGATGTCAGTGTGTCTTGCCCCAACAACGGCCCGGCTCACGTATGAGTGTGAGGGAAAAAGCCTTAGACACCCCACAAAAGAGTATAAATAATAACTTGGCCGCACCGCACCAAGAGCATGCCAGTGGTCACTTGAATGGTAACATGCAAGCGCCCAGGTTGTCACAACAAGGGCTACCCTGCCAGCTCGTCACTTGGCGATGTGTTTGCATGTTCAGGAAGCTGCAGTGATGAAGTTGGCCACGTCCGACAGCCCCGCTGCCCGGTAGGCCTCCGCCAGGTCAGGCCGCACCACATCATAGTCCGCAAGCGACCCCGCAGCCACCAAGTCCAAGATCGTGTCAGCGCGGTCAAGAGCTATCTGCAGCGGGCGAAGAATGAACGGGAACAAGTCAGACACTTGTGACTGGAAAGCAAGAAGCATGTGGGGAGCATGTATGGCACTGATGGCCATGAGGGGCTGTGGAATTGAAACAAAGAAAGTTGGTCAGGGCAAAAGATGGTCAGGACACAAGTGGTGAGTGACCATTCCAGCTAGCACGCAGATTCCGCCGGCCGTGGGCGCCCATCGCGCAACGTCACAGTGGCCTGCGCCGTGACCTGGCTGAAAGGCAGCGGTCAAGCTAGCCCATTCACCTGCTGCGGGCTCTTCTGTTCCTTCTGCCCCGCCAGCCCCCTGGCCGCCGCCCCTCCCTGTGCCTGAGTGGCCACCACGGCCTCCTCGCCCAACATCTGCTTCACCTGCAGCGCCAGCCGCACCCAGTCAGATGGTCAGTCCACCTCATGATCACCGGAGATGTAGACATGCAATGGAGATGCACACTGGGAGTAATCATGGTCCAGCTGTGCACACTGGACATGACGGGCTGGACGCTGCGAATTGCAAATGCACATGCAAGCGCGCAGGGCCAGACGTAGTGATCCCGTTCGCCCCACCTGTTCCGGGTCCTTCCCCTCCATGTGCGCCACCCGCTGCACCTCCACCACAGGCCTGTCCAGGGTCCACCAGGGGAGGCGCAGCGCAACCCTGTGTGCACGCAAAATACAATTACATGGAACGGATAGGTGGCCAGGCAGGCTGGAAGGCACGGTACCGTCGCGGAGCACAAGTGCTTCCCTGCCAGCTATAGGTGCGCGTCGCCAACTACATGTGCAGGTCAGATTCTGATGCTGATGAATACTGTGCGACAGGCGCTTATCAAGTAATACGATGTGAAGGCGGGCCTGGCACGTAGGTGATATGGTCAGGAAATGCCCTGGGCCTGCATCTGTCAGGGTACCTCAGCTGCTGCCTGTCATACCTGGCCATGTCCCTTGCCTCCTCATGTCGGTTGAGATGTGTGAAGAGTTCAGACGCAAACTCGTAGGGCCGCGCCCACCCCGGGAAGAAGTTGTTGCGCATGTACCACTCACTGGCTACAAGGGCCGAGGTCTGCACCACCAGGATAACAGATGGCTTGATAGAGAGGGGTTGGTATAGGCAAGTGCTGAGTGCAGCAAACTTTCGTGTGCTGACTGTTCACAGGTCGGAAAGGCATGACCCACTGTCAGGACAAACTGATAGCACCTGTGCGTATCATGTCTTGCCCTTCGCCTTTCTCCCTTACTATCTGCAAGCCTACTTGCTGGTCATTGTCGCTTCTACGTACCAATATTGACATCCTACTTCAGTCGGTTGGTCTAGGATTTCCCCTGAACACCACCAAACCTGCAGCCAGGTGACCTGACTGGCCCGCATGCACCCGATCGCATGCACACACCATCCATGCAGCCCAGCCCATGGCCCTACAAGCCCAGCCCCACCGGCCGCACCTTGTCTCCACGCGCCAGGTGATTGTTGGACAGCTGTTCGCACAGATCCGGGAATTTGCCTGCAGAGCGCACTATGTACAGTGATGCCCGCGGCCCCGTGTGCCCCGATGAGGCCGCTGCCCCTTCCCGGTACACCAGTGCACCCTCCGGCCCCGCCGCTGCAGCCAGCGGCCGCTGCTGCTGCTGGGTGCCGCTGATGTCCTCTTCCGCTAATAGCCTGTGCAGAACAGGTTCAACAGTACCAGGGAAAACTGATGCCGGTGTGTTCAAAGGCCCATCAACAGGGTGCTGAAGCCCGGTAGCATGACATCCAAATGACACAGCTTGACAAAGGTTTGCTGCAGCAACCAGGAAAGTTCAAGAACCCCCAGTCATGCCTGCTGAACCCCTTGTTCGTACTGGTTAACAGATCACACAAGCCCACTCCTCAACACTTGTGCCCGCTAGTGCCTCCTCGGCCTGGTGCTGCTGCCGCCCCTGCTGCCTGCCCTCTCTCACCTGTGGAGGTACTCATCCACACTGCGAGCCACCAGGCGCACGCTGCGGCCGCCACGCTGCATGCTGACCACAGGCATGGTCATGTTCTGCACGTAATCAACAGACGCATGTGCTCTGAATGCTGTCTTACTGCCAGCAAGTGACAGGTCTGCTTCCTGTCCATGTTGAAAAAGGTTTTGATGTGTCCACACAGCGCAGGTGTGATTCATTGATGTCGATTCAATTTACTGTTCCAGTGGCATGACCTGCACCAAATAGCTGCTACTGCATTCGTGCGTTCGAGGAGGCTGGAAGCTGCACTCTGACCTCATGCTTGGATGGCTGCGGCCATCGCAGTAGGCATGTGACTGTGTCTGGAGCTGCTGGGTTAGGTGCGCACACGGGCACAAGCAAGGGGTGCAACCCCTCTCTGTCCCCTGGTCCGACTGCCTTGCCACCTTGGGCTTCTAAAACCTGCAATGGCAGCAACACCTGGTCTAGTTGAGGAATCTCTCGGTCACCATTGCGGTAACGTGGCCGGAGCCTGCACTGACTGAATGGTGGGCAGCTGTGTGGTGAGAATGCCTCTGCCACTTACTACCTGACAGCCTGGAACTGCAACTGCCACACTCACTCTGACTAGGCTAGAAAGGCGCTTTGGTGTTTGCAGTACTGCGATCTCCTCCAAGAAGACAGAGACCTCTGCACATAGGAATGCAGTCAGGGAAGCGTCATCGTCATGCACAGCCCTGCAGTGACAACCATAAAGCACGCTGTTCAACATACCTGTTATGGATGCTGCTTGCGTCTGCACCCTGCGTAGCAACGCCGCCTGTCTCCCGGCTCCAAGTAAGCTTTTACATGGGCGTGACGCCACTCCTCCCGCCACTGCTCTCATAATGCTGAGTATGTTTGCTCTTTGAAACCTCTCAACGTTCCTGTGCAGGGCAATCGCGTGACCGGGCTCGAGTTCAAATCATCAGTTTTTACCGGACGTTGGAGATCTGACCCAGTTTCGCTGATCTGGACGCGCGATTCTCAGCCCATCCAAATCTGTGGTTCAATGGCCCATTACTTGCATCCACAGCAGTGTGGGCTTCCATGACGAGGCTGGCTAGGAGTCCATGTTCGGCGAGGACTCGTCAGACGCGCATGTGTTATGGGGACAGCCATGTTTTCAGCAAGGCATAGGCTCTTTGAGCACAGCATGATGTACTTGCATAGCCCCATGACCTGAATGGAGGACACTGCTGTTGCACACGCATTCCTCACCCGACCTTGGCTTTCACAAACAGGGCCTCTCCACCAGACTAGGACACACACAGGGCTGCAATGAGATGTGCAGAGCACACCTCCTTCCTGCGCAGGGCTGAATGACATGCAGCTCCGGCAAGTTGCAGAACTCAAGCATGCCACAGAGATCGCTCAGCTGCAGCCGTAGTGAAGTGCAGCTTGCCAAAGTCTTCTCCTCTCAGTTTACAATTGGCCGCATGGGACTAAGGTGCTTCTGGCACAAGCGCACAAGGTGTCCTCCAGTAGGTCTGCGAATGCGGGCTGCCATCCCTGCGCTGGTTCTAAACTACCTTGTGCGCGGCCAGCCTCGCAACAGCAGCTAGTGAATGCCATGCACTCCGAAGTCACACGCCATCGAGAGACTCACCATGGAGCCAATATTTATCATTACGAGCTTCAGATCCTCTAACACCAGAAAAGCATAAGTCTTGGGAAAAGAAACAAATAAGAATACAATTCGTTTATGACGTTGTAAGGTAGAGCAGGAATTGGTCTAAAGTTCGGCTCACACGGTTCACTCTCATATGCCATGCTCCGAGCGTGGTTCAGAGTGCTGTTGCTAGTGTGTTTTGCAAGATGGCAAGGCAAGCATTTGACAGCTGCAGAATGTAATTTCTATTCATAGGCTTGGGCCATTCCGGTTGCAGACAACAGCTGGATCACTGTTCCAGCTGTAGTGCTTCACAATCGTCTCACTTGAAAGGGGTCACGCACCCGCAGTCTCCAGCATGGCTACCTGAACCTCGCTGGTCATCAGCTCTTTTGCTGCTGAAGTCTCTCGCTTCTGCTCCGCAAAGCATCAAGCGTGCGCTTGTATGCTGCGCCACCCATAGTCTCGTCCCAGAGGAAAGCACTGCAAAGCAATCAAGGCTGCAACTTCGTTTTCCAGCTCCTTAACAACTCGTGGTAGTGCTGCTGAGGATCCATGATGCACCAAGGCACCTGGTCAGTGACCCACACGAACCATGCCGATCCAGGTGACAGTGATGAGTGCTGCTGAAATTTAACATGTTGCCACGCACCTGCGGTGTTGGGCTGCCTCCACCTGCATGCACATGTCAAGAACGCCCTCTTGAGTGCATGTGTAAAGAAAAGGTTAAAACCGTTGACTCGTGCGCCTGCGTGCTATGGCCATAATTGTACGGCTTGGCTTCCTGCCTGGCTTGCTCTGGGTTGCCTGCTTGGTCTGAATTGCCTGTCATGGGGCTCAAGCCTGGGTGCTTTGAGGCATGACTCCATGCCAGGTGCTAATCAATTCAGATACTTTTAAAGGAGCTTGTGTGGAAAGCGTCTTGTGGGTGGCAACTATCACTGCCAGGGAATGAAAGTGCGGGGTGACCACCACCAGGTTGAGAGTCCGCCTTGCATGTGTGAGACAAGTTATGGATTCATCCTTGCCTTGTGACGCGGCACACATATGCATGGAGAGTCTTGCCACCGAGGGTCTGGCGTAAGCGAGCAATGACAGTTCGTGCGGCAGCTGCTGCACTGCTTACCAGCAAAGCCGCCAGCTCGTCCCGCCGGTCCAGCACCAGCTGCTGCAACCGTCTGAACATGCCCCCGTCCAGCACCTGCTGCCTGGTGAAGCGCAGGCTGAAGCGCTGGTAGGGCAGCACTTCCTCCCACGGCTGGGCCACACCATCCTGCAAGGAGGAAGGTGCAGCCAAGCGTAAGGCTGAACGCGTGCAGCAGCACTGGACAATGTGCTGACTTTTGTGCTTGTGGTTTGCAGTGCAGTGCACTGCCGCCACCACCGCCATCACAACCACCGCCACCACGACCACTACCGCCCTCAAGGCCGCACCTGAAACAGAACCGGGATGCAGCCATGCACCATGGCCGTGGATAGGCGCACGCCCCAGCCCCAGCCCGCGGGCGCAGCACAGAACACAGCGGAGGAAACGGCCGCCTGGTACAGCCGCTGACCCTGCAGACCCGAACCCATGTGCGCCGCCAGCAGCACCCCTTCACAGGCCCGGCCCGCCAGCTGCTGCTGCTGCTGCTGCTGGGAGAAATGCACCTTAGGGCCTGAAAGATGCCGTAGCTGAGGCTGGTCAGCCAAGGGTTGACTATGACTGGCTGACTGGCTGAAGGAGCGCCTGTTGATGGTTGATTTATGCACGGAAGCTGCACGCCCCATCCCCTGGTCAGTGTCTGAATGGCTAGCATTCAATTGAATTGCAACACCAGCGTGGACACTGTTGCCAAGAGGTGCTCTGATGAGAAGGTTGACACCTGTGGCATTGCCGCCTGCTTTTGCCACGCCCTTTGGACTGAGCTGTCCCTGAGGCGGGCCGGAGGCGCAGGCATGTGCGCTGAAGTTGGCTGCCCACTCGCCCAGTGCTTGGCGCATGCCTAGGCTGTATGACATGTCTGCCGTGCCCGGCCACCAAAACGTGCCTACAACGACAACACGTCACAGGAAGGAGAGCGCAAAATGTGAGAGCCTGAGGTGCGTGCTGGACAAGCAATCATTACTGGTGAGCAGGCAGAACAAGAACTGATCAGTAGCCTTTACCCTTAATCTGGCAGCAAGCTTACCAGAAAAGAACAGGAGCAGTGTCTTAGCATCCAACAGTCTGTGAGCCTCCTGCAGGGCAGCGGCCTGCCCTTGCTGTATCAGTGCCGCGGTGATGCGCTCATGCCAGGGTGTGCCCGCTGAGCCTCCGCTTGCGTCTCCCTCTGAGCCCACGGGCAGGTGCTGGGAGTCATGGGGTGCAGCCACGATGTCCCGCCCAGGGTGGAAGCCAAGCCACAGCCGGAACTTGGACGCCTGACACAGGCAACGACTTGCGCGCAGACATGTGCACACGAACAAGGACAAGTGGTGCACCAGCTGCCAAGGTACGGCCATGGTCTGATAACCACACCTGTGTGTGTATGCACGCCATGCAATGGAGTGATCCCACACCCGCAGGCTGCACTGGTGAACACGAGCACGTAAACTTGATCATGTATGAGGACAGCGCCCATGTTCAGTTAGTTGTAGTCCCAGCTATGACATGATCCGTACCTTGCCGTGTGTGACGTTGGCTTGCCATCCAAAGTGCGCAATCTTGATAGGTGCAGCCAGATCTGTGGTCAGATCTCCCCACCGCATGGATCCCAGATCATCTGTGGTCCAGATCACATGATCTCTGCCCCGAGACCGGTTCCACCAACCATGTGCTGTCTTGACCCACGTGATGACGCGTGTCAGGTGGGCGCCATGTGCTGCATGCCAGGCGGTGATGCCCCCGAGCTGGGCAGCCAAGGCGGGGATGATGAATAGGTCGGCGTCCTGGGGGTTATCTGTCAAGGTCTGTGCAGCAGCAAGGACATGCTAAAGTGAGTCTTTCATGCATGCGATGATCTTCAATTGGTATCGTTGCGCCACAACAACAGATACGTGGAAACCAGCACATCGTCGTCGGCCGCTGATTCTGCATGACCGCTTTGTCACTGATTAGCTATAGCTTAACCAAGCTCACTACTCTTCATTCAGATTATGTGTCCAGGGTGCATAGCCATGCATGGGATGCACATAGCCATACATGAGATCCTTCACAGTTTTTGGGGCGTGCCTGTTCTTACTGCCCCTTCCGCCCCACTGCCCCCCTGGCCCCTCCCCCTCATCAGCCCTGCACCTGGCCATCCCTCACAAGTCGCTCCAGGAAGAGGCCCTCCGCTGCGTAGTTGGTGGCCAGGAACCAGGCGGGCTGCCAGGCTATGTGGGCGGGCAGTGGGTACACGTACAGCCGAACGCCGAGCCGGGGCGAGCGGGAGGGCACGGCTACATGGCATGGCATGGCGCGTGAGGTGCGCATCAGCACTCGCATGCTGCTGATTGGTAATTGGAAGAGCAGCCTTACGACTACAGTGATCACTGACGTCTGTGGCGGAGCTGTGGAGCAGGCCTTCTTGCTTTCCCAAAGAGTGCGAAAGCCATTCATGCACGTTCATGCCTTCATACCAGGCAGTTACACCCAGTCGAACTCTGAGAGGTGCCCTGGGCAAGACCAACGAATACAATAGTGGGAACCATTGTCTGGCTTGCTAAGCTCAAAACTGAGTGTTTATGCTGTGCTGACCCGCACCTGGTTGCTCCTGTGCCACCGGATAGGCACAGGCCGGGCCCCAGCGGCCCTGTGCACAGTGGCAGAAGCCGAAGATGCACCTGCCCCTGTCCGAGCAGTTGTTGAGGCAGGCCGCATGCACGCCCACTGCCGTGTGCTGCAATGCACAGTCCGGGCCGAGGTAGCCGGGCAGGCACCGACACCTGGTCTCCTGCGGCCCCGCCCGCCTCTGCCTGCACACGCCCCGCGCAGAACAGTGCGCGGAGCAGGCCGACGGGTGTACGGCCCGCCACTGGCCCCGCCCACCCAGCAGCAGCACAACGTCTGCATCCACGGGCAAAGCCCCCTGGGTGAAGGTCAGAAGCAGGGTACTTGTTGACACACTGAGGGCTGCAACATCAAGTTGCTAGCTAAGACACTTTCACGACGGTTTCATGACGCTGTGCAAGTGGCATCACACTCAGTTTACAGTGGTTCAATGGTCACGCAAGCGTCAGCCAGTGGCCCTGTCTGGTCAAGACCTACAACGCTCAAACTTTGCAATGCTCGAATAGTTTTGTGTGAGCATTGAAGACGGTCGGTCCTGCTTCCTAACCCAGACACCCTTGTGCACCACCACCTTGTGCTTTTGCATTGGACCAGTAGAAGGGTGTTGCCGCAATGGACTGCCCTGCCCTGCTCTGGTCCGCCCTTGTCAGCAGCCCACAGCCACCCACCTGTGAGGCGTTACTCCAGAACTGCACAACGCCTGCCTGCAGTTCCTCTGCACTGGGCAGGATGGAGCTCTGGTCATGGTCTGCCACGCCAATGCGAGTAAAGCAAGGCGTGCCAGGCGGAGGGGCCTGGGGACACCTGCCAGGGCAGCAAGACATCGGCAAGTGCTGTTATTGGCATCTAATGCAACCCAAGCTGTACGCATGGTAGCAGGATCACAGTGCACCTGTGAAGGTTCCAATTCTCATACCTCAGCAGCCTCTCAAGGATGACCTGTCTGCTCTTGTTATTGGCTGCATCAGGCATTAAAAGCCCCAGAGCGCTTGGGTCGGGCCTGGTAGAGCCGCACAGGAGGTCGTGGCATTGCCTGAGGCATGCGCATGACCTGGGAGACTGGCTGGCGTGGATGCATGGATAGATGGGCTCTGTCTCAGGCCGTAGCGTGTCCAGCCTGCAGGCCGGTACAGCCAATACCTCACAGGCCTTGCCTGCATGCATAAGAGCAAGCCAACTACAGTGCCGCGCACTCCACAGGTATGTGCTGGCACATATAATGCAACGTTGTCATGCAAACAATGACAAGCTATTGACAGCTATTGTATTGACATTGACAAGTACTCACCTATGAGTCCAAAGGGGCATTCACACTCTCCGGTATGGATGTTGCAGTTGCCTCTGAGGGCACAGCCGGCAGCGCATGCGATCGAAGCTTTCGCTTTGCAGGCGTGCAGAAGAGCGGTCACCACCAACAGCACACCAAGCACGCCCGAAATTTTTGCCAGTCTGTGGCAGAGTATCACTTGCTGGTCGTCATTCACACCATACGAGATACGCAAGGAAGTGATAGCTTGGTCAATTGGAAACCAGCGGTTATTTGGCAGTTACAGTAGTTTGTAACCTCCAGGTGGCACGCTCGCTTTGCCATCAATGGTGGCAGTGAGCATCTAGAGCGTGGCACAGGCCATGCGTTGAGCATTTCGAGCTTGGGACGAGGAATTTGGACGCCTGAGCTCTTGGACTCCATTTGGACACCAGGTTGGACGCACGTTACCATGACTTGCACTAGCAACAGATTGCACCAGCATTTGAATACAGATTGCATAGAAACTTCGCTGGCGTTGAAGGCACGTGTTTAATCATCATTTCACAGTGTTCAAAACCCCTGTACGATTCAGTATGGCTATCAGACTGAGCCGCTGTTGCAATGTTGAATCAAAGGGCAAGCAAGTGGGCAGCAGGTGCGATCTAATCAAACTTGTTTTTGTCATGTCGCACTGGTGCTTGTTACACAAAGTGGCGGTGCCAATCAATTATGTTGTCTCAAAAGTGCTGTGTTCAGTAGACCTCAAAAGAGTTGACCACCTAAGGACTAGCGACTCATACCAAGAGTGGTGTTGGATGCCGCAGATGGTGCCATTCGTGTTATGCAGCTGCGTGTTGTTGTGTGTATGGGGACCTTCAATATCATGTGATTTTTGAGCAGCGTGTGTCATAACCATGTGTCAAGTGTGTCACTGCACTCTGTCCACCACTTCTGTCCCAGTATACAACTCATTGAACACACCAAATCCGTCCCAGTACTGACAGTGCACCAAACCGTCTACCAACACACGCACATACACCATGTCTCAGTGCCAGACAACGCTGGGCCAGGTCGACCACTCCAACCAGGGCGCAAAATCTCAGTCTCGCATGACACGAAATCAACGCCACATGTACACACCTGCACCACGTCACTGCCTGTCTCACACGAAATGTCACAGAACTGGAAAACTTCTTTTTTTACACATATCGGCAGGAGATACGCATCACTTGGCTGTAGCAGGCTGTCATTCCTGTCAACATGAAAAGCATGCAAGCATCACCATGTGCATGAATGTGGCCTGTGCGCCAGTTGTCAGCCCGTGAAGAGGATCTGGATGTAATCAGAGCTCTGCCGTACAAGGACGGACAGGCCATGACAAAGGCTGCCAAAGATGTCTGCTTTGATATCATACCCTCATAAGAATTGCGGTGCAGTTCCTTGCTGCACGCAATGTTGCCGCCTGAAAGCTGTTTACCCGACCACCATGCCCGCCAAGCTTGCTGCTGCCGCTGCAACGCCATTTGGCATGTCAGCATAGGGCACTTGGTCCCCTCTCAAGTAGCTGTGATGCGCCCCATCCTTATCCAGTGTCACCAACCGAATGCAACCGCCCGAGCTGCAATCTGATGCCATGGCCAGCGCCAAAGCCTCGGTGACGAATGCCTCCGCCTCCTCCCGTGTGAAGTTGTCCCTGTAGGCAGCCAACAGCATGTGTGCTATACTGAAGGTGCTCTATGCGTCATCTCATGCTTTCCAACAAGTATGGCCGTACATGTTTTTGCTGACAGGCGTATGCAAGCAGCAACATCACGGCCAAGTCTGATCACGGCAAGCGTGAGACATGCACCTACATGTGTTCAGTTCAGTTTCATGCTGGGCGAAGCAAACATGCGTCCTTTGGAATTGACAATTCACGCAATATGTGTGCAACGCACCTGTACATGGCGTCACAGAAGGCCCAGATGTACGTGCTGCCTGAGCCATCAATGGCCCACTTTTCTCTAGAAAGCGTGCCACCAATGGGGCACCCATACACTTGCCCCTCCCCATCCACGCTGTCGTAGCCTGCGATGACCAGAGCCCCAACGAGGTGGTCCTTGTTGGCGTAGTTCATCTGCATCACCAGCTGCGCTACTGTTTCTACCCGTGCAACGCCTTGCAGCTCCGCCTCCAGCATTGAAACGTAATGACTGACTGCAGGGCAAAACCAGAGTTTGTTGTAATTGGCTGACTAGAAACTGCATGCATGGGATAAGTGGACGTCCGTGGACAACTAGGTATGCCAGGACCTAGCGGGCCCATGCAGAGAGCACATGGCGCACCATGATCAGTCACGATCTGAGCGTCTGGAGCACTTCCAGACCGCAGCAGGTAGACATGTTCAGCAAGAGGCGCTATCTTGTTTGAGGATCTGTTGGAGATGTAGTTGCCAACACTGACACGGCCGTCCGCGCCGAGCACAACCCCGCCCTGGTATGAGCAAGCGATGATGGTTGTGCCTGTGTGAGGGGCCTCTTCACCACGAGGCTTACTGACCCCAGGAATGCCACCGAACATGGTCATGGCCATTTTCTCAGACCCCTGGCTGGGTTTTACCGGGGTTTGCCTACTGCGACAAACCTAGGGTTTGCGATGAGACCTAGATTCGTTGGTACGTGATCAATGAGTCGTCCTTTGCCACATGCGTGACCTTCTAAGGGATACGCTCCCAGCCTCATCCAGGGATGAGGTAAGGTCAAACGATCAAAAGCCGTTGACATCAGTTGGACTGGTCCTGTACCACCTGAGGGCAACAGTGCAAACTAGTGTGTTACACGAGCTGATGTGCCTAAGACAATGATGAAGCCAGTGTAAAGTGGGCTTAATACCACTCGGAACGATATCTCCAGAAGGACCGTTGTGTCTTGCCATGCCACCATCCTGACAATGATAATACAACTGGAGCCTGCCCTCGCTTGTTTTTGATAGACATTTATGCGCAAACACGCAAACAGATAGGGGACTAGTGTTTTGCACGGCATTTCTTGTACAAGCATGTCCTGTCCTGTCATGTCCTTGGTAGCTTAAATTGTTTAGGCATGCTGTCAGATGCCATGATTTGTGTCATCAAGAAACGAGTTCTTCATGCTGGAGTGGGCAAACCACTGTTACTTCCAGCCACAGCATATGGCGTTGCAGGAGCCCACATGGCCGATGGAGCCCAGCGCGCACACTCTTTGACGCCATGCTGATTTGCACACAGGCGCGACTTGAAGGTCACATTCCAACACGCAAACACCACGCTAGCCTGTATCATTGAAATGCAAGGGCATGCAAGTGGCCATTGTCCCATGCTGACTGGCATGTCTGGCCCCTCTTGTGCACAGTACGTAGTGTTGGTGCCCAATGTCAAAGATCAGCTACCACTACTAAGTGGATGGCGGTATGGCGTACTGTCAATTTGAGTGCGTGTGGGCGTGTTTGAGCGAGTGTAGCGCGAAAGCCAAAGGCACACTGCTCGTTTACAAGTCATGTCATTCAAATTTGCTTCTGACGCGTTACAAGGACGGACTGCACACCAGGAAGCACGTCCAACGCAAGTATCAATCATTTGCGCAATGTGCAACAAACTCTTCTAGTAAAGGGGAATCTAGCCGTGTCAGCAAGGCTTGTGAGTTCTTTGTGGCTATCACCCCAACTGCACGCTCCAACGCAGGCAGGTTGTTGTTGTCCTTGTCCTTTCCGTAGCAAACTCACTGTCCTCCAGACAACATGCCTGGTCTCCCTGCTCTCATGAGGCCATAAACTGCTGGAGACCCCTGCACACAGTATTGATATGTACTGGGGACAGGACCTACGCCACCCAAACCCACACCATGTCCAAGGCCTGCCTGAGGCCGCAAATCGTGACTTTCCGAGTAACTAGCATGCGAGATCGTGTCCCAACCATCGTGTCCCAACCATCATTGCCACAGAAAGTATGCATGATTTGTTTTAGGCGTTGCCTTGATGTACCACCCTGCAACATGTCATATGACCTGTCAACAACTGGTGGAGCTTGGTTTAAACCTTGACAACACGTCTAACCTTTTCTTTTTTCAACAAGAAGTACACGCACTTTTGAAAACCCACTCTGCTCTGTCGCAGCCCAGCGGGAACTCCTGTCCTGAGGGGACTCTAACCCCGCGGATCCGTTCAAAGGCCCGGTATATGTCGCAAACCAGGGAGGGTGCGACCATGGTAGGGCTACCACGTATAAGCAGTGTAATGCATCGTGGTGCATCACAACCTTGCAGAGTCTGCACTTCTCCAGCTCCTGGTTGAATGTGCGTCATGTTCAGACAAACCTTTGGTCCGCTCTCATGAAGCATCACACCTTTCTGGGCAGGAGCGTTCTGGGCAGCGCATGTACAGCCCTAGGGACAACATGAACTGGCAGTGGGGATGACCCTCAGGGCCTGACAACTTGCCCGGTCGTGGTTACCCCTGGTGCAGTGCTGGCCTGACACACTAGTGCAGCCAAGGACAAGCCTGTTCTGCTACACCGCCATGTTCTGACCGGAAAAACTGTGACGTCATCACCATTACGTGGTTCAACCCACGGTACCTCAAGACCACGTTGGCAACCACCCTTGTGGTGAACACCCTTCACATCAGGCCCTAAGGCCAGCACACCCACATCTCCTCAAAGCACATCCGCATCTGGCAGAGGGACATGCACCCCCAAGGAGAGAGGGCTGGAGACAGGCTGTGGGGCGTCTACGCGCGCAGCACACGAGCATGCTCAAGAGAGTGAGGCAACTGGAGCATCTGGTGGCGACTTACATTGCCGAGTTCTGAGGCCTGCTACACCTCTGACTGGACGTGTACCAGTTGACACATCTACAGCACATCCCAGTGTCATGCCACACTGGTGCAGACGCAATATATACTCTCTCTACCCACGTCCGCAGTCCAATTTCCCGAGGCCGTCACCTTGTCCCTGTTGTCACACTGGTTCCAGTGTTGTTTTAGGAACTGTCCCAGAACTGGCAAACATCTTTTTTTCTAAGACCCCACCAAGGCACTCACTATTAGCAGGTCCTACACTGGTTCCAGTGCAGTTCTTGAAAACTGTCCCAGAACTGGCAAACTTCTTTTTTTTTGCATGCGGGCACCTGTCAGTTGAGTTTGTTGATCCCCATAGGGATGGGGATCAACAAACAAAACTAAACAAAAACGAACGGGTAACTTTTGTGGAGCCGGAGATCCGGACCTGCGCAGCTGCTGTTGCGTCACGCGCCAAGCTTGGGGACGCTTTCATCAGCGCACTGCCCTGTAAAGCAAAAAGCCACTCAAACATCATGAACTTGGCGTGCAGCACCATATCGGCCTGGGCTCAGCCTATACGCCCAAGGTCTGCGCAAGCGCCCAGGCGCTTGGTTTGCAATTGTGCCATCACGAACATGGCAACAGCCACCAGCAGTTGGCGCAGCGCGGCGCCTGGTCACCTTGCGTTCATGACGCCAGGGCAATTCAGCTCCTTTCATGGCACCCACATGATGTTACCATCAATTTATGTGTCACGAGGTGCGGGTCGGCAATCTCGGCGGTTCAGCCACTATGCAGCAAGGGCCCGGGTGTTACATGCAGCTGCAAGGGCCTCACATGCTGCGCAAATTGAATACTTCGCCCTGCTTCTGCTGCACTTGCAGCCAAGATGGCAACCGGGGCACGCATGCGGATGGTGAGCATTAGTACCTAGCCAGCCAGGCGGATGCCAGCTCAACCGCTGTGTTTTAGTCCACCAGTGCAGTCTGCCCATTGCGGCTCGTTGTTATGCTGACCCTATTATGCCGTGTGCTGCTTGCCTGCAGCCACCTCAGATGTCCTTCCTGGGTGTTGGTGCGCCAGAAGCCTTGCTCGTCGGCGTGGTGGCACTTGTGGTATTCGGACCAAAGGGCTTGGCAGATGTGAGTGGCAAGGCAGGACCATTCCAGCAGCTGCCCAATGACCGAGCCACCCATGTGCTGGGATAAAGCACAGAACGAGGTGGAAAGCTTGGCGACCGTTTGCCGGGTGACCAATGCATGCATTTTCTTCTGCTGGTAGGCACTGGGTGCGACACTCGGACAGCTTGGGATGTCGAGTTTGATTTTGTACATCGCCTGAACCCGAACGCTGCACGCTCAATCTGTTGGTGCACAGGCGGCCAAAAGCATTGGCAACACGCTACGTGCGTTCCAACCCACCATCAAGGAGGTGGTATCCGTCAGCCAGGACATCAAGGGAACCTTGGAAAGGGTAAGTGTTAACGGCTTTTTACAGGGCACAGGCCATAAGGATGGCAATCATAGAACGGACTAGATTCAGGCAAGCTCGACACAGGCATTAAAGCATGCACGCCCTGTTGCTGCAGTTTAGCAGAGTGTCATGTCTATCCTTCCCCACAGGAGCTTGGTCTGGATGAGTTGAGAGATGCAGCACGTGTGGCTCCCCGGTCACGCTTGTCAGGTGAGCGGGGCAGCAACTGTCCGGGCAGAAGGTGGGCAGGTGTTGCTCAAGAGGAGGCTGCGGCACGTTCACTATCAGTATGCTATGGCACCACCTTGGCTGTGCCTTGTGAGTTGTTGGCTGTCGACAAATAATTAATCAAATCACTGTTTCTCCGCTTCAGATGAGGTGGACAGCTTTTGAAGCGTATACCGTGCATTCTTTTGATCAACACAAATTATTCACAAGAGGTTTCACAACACGAAGCTGTACGAGGCTTCATGTGCCGTCCTGTGGCACATGCCGCAACCAAGAGGGGATCAGTTGATGAACCTACTGTGCCTCATTGGCAGATTTGAAGCAGGCCTTAGCCCTTGGCTTCATTCACTGCTACAGTACATGGCGTATGATTCGTGCTGTCCATCACCTGCATGTGGTGCAGATAACACGCCCAGCATGGACGACCTGATGCGCACGAACAGCGCGGCAGGGTTTGCTGCAGCAGATGAGGATCCAGAAATTGAGGCAAAGCGCCGTGCGTCTGCTGCTGCGGCCTGGGGCAACCAGACCCCAGCGTCAACAGCGGATGGCAGCCAAGCATCTGCGAGTGGGCAGCAAGGTGCACAACCAGCAGCAGCAAATATTCCAGAGACGCTCACACAGCCGGCAACAGCGAAGTCAGCTGCAGCTCCAGCACCAGCGCAGGCACCAGCTTCAGCACCGGCACCGGCACCGGCGGCTGCTCCAGGAGCACTGGGTACGCTGTCAGTCGAGCAATTGGAAGCAGAGCTTGCACGACGGAGGGCAGGGCAGCAGAGCCAGGTCTAAGTTCAGTGTGAAATGGTTTTGGAGTGGTTTATACGTTTTTTTGGAAGGATGGCGAACACAAGCACATGCATTGGTCGGACAGCTCGTTGCCCTCTCTGGGTGCACTGGTTATGGGCGGATGGAGTTAGCGTGCCTTGATTGCTGGCGGAGGTGTGAGGGGAGAAGAGGGAGGACTGCAGAACAGCCTTCGGAGTTCACCAAATCGTATTTGACACTTGTATGCAAAATCCAACATGTGGCCATTGAACCAACGTGCGGCGTTAGGTCAGTTTTCTGTACGGGACCTTGTAGGCAGTTGCTTCAGTTTGGTCTGTAACTGCTCTCTCCTTTTGCCACTCGTTGGCTCAGGGGCCTTTTCTCAGCCATTTCCTGTTTGAATGTTACAAGATGAAAGTGCACTGTCCGCAAGCAAAGTTTGGCATGGCAAGACGCAATTGTCTTTCTGGAGATATCTATCCGAGTGGTAATAAGCCCACTTTACATTGGCTTTTTGATTGCCTTTGCTTTGGCCCGTGTGATAGCATTCCAGCCAAGAGCTGGGTGGCAGTTGGGCAGAACCTGGGTGGCTGCAAGCAGGGAAACAAGCAGGGCAACCAAATGCTGAAGCATCCTTGGTCTCTTTTAGCTGGCATTGCTTGCCATGTGCTGCCCCTCTGTGTGCATACCTCACAAGACAGCTAATTCAGGCCCCAGGCCTTGCACACGTGAACTACACATCTTAATCACATAGGGATGAGCAGATCAACTACATATCCCAAGGCATACCAACCAACGTACAGGATAAACGCTGATTGCAGACCGGATTGTGGTTACGACCAACTTCCAACGGATCACCTTGGCGGAAAACCTTGATGCGACAGACGACAATTGAGCTTCAGGACTACTAAATATGACTGTGGACATCGGGCAACATGTCCCACGCTCGCACTTCGTCCTTGAAGAGACCTCCTACCCCAGACTCTGATGACCCTGCCGATCGCAAGCTGAGCTTGGAAGAGAGCATCAGATACCAGGCACGTCATGTTTCGGCCTGTGCATCAACGTGGCACCTGGCCCCGCAATGAACCCATGATCACCCTCATCATGCACTCCCATCATGCAGTTGTACGCATCAGGAGAGCGAGAGAGGCTCAAGCGTTTGTTGACAGAGCGACTCACAGACTGCGGGTGGAAAGAGAACGTAAAGGAGCTGTGCAGAGGTGAGCCGGTTGAAGCCGTGCCCATGTACGTAGCCATGGGTCCCCTGACATGAGTCAATGGAAACCACCTTGCAGAGTTCGTGCAACGCCGCGGGCGGGAGAACGTGACTACGGACGACATTGTTGCCGCTGTGAGACCAGCGGGTCGCCAGACTGTGCCAGACGCTGTGAAGGCACAGCTCCTGGCTGAAATCAAGAAGTACATTGGCAACTTGTAGGGCTCGCAAGCTCGTATCACCCGGCAGCAGCAGCAAGAACAACAGTCAACAGCACCTTCTCCTCTCTGGCCCAAGCAGCCATGGCGCATGTGTATGCTGCTGACCAGGGGCTGCAGCTTCAGGTAAGCATGGGGTGGAGCATGCAAAGGGATAAATGCTCGTACAAGGACTGCTTACCCGAGAACTGCACCAATATGATATCACGTGCTCCCTGCTGTGCTGCGTGGCCTCAGAACGAGACCGTTGAATCCATCATGTACGATGACGCGGCCCTGCTGCTGCTTGTCATTAAGGTGAGGCAACCTGCCAGTTTACCAAAGGGAGTGCCACGACTTTTGGTGTTCCTAGTTGGGTTGGGATGTTGTATCTGGGCGCGTGACGAGGTTTCAAGCTGATTGGAAAACTGGCACCAGACCAGAAATGTTGCAGCAGACCCAGAACGGACAAGTTTGCCAGGGCAGAGAAATTTGCCAGCATCGTATGCCACAGACTTGTAATGCTGACTTTCAGGTAAAGCTGATGATGAGCAGATGATTAAGCAGTGCGGTTCCGGTCATTGTCACATGCTATGAGTGTACACCGACATCCTGGCCTCCATTTGTGCAGGGAGGTGTTGTATTTGCATACGATGTGGCCTTGGACATCCCCACACAGCATGAACAGCTTGTCTGGACGTATCCACTGCAAGAGGGGCCACCGTGAGTTGCAACACAGCAGGAGGGCTGCTGGGCATGCAGTGCCTGTGTTGTTGGGTCATGGTTGGTGCCACACCAGCTCTTCAGCATGCAGGAGGCCTAAGCAGCAGTCCTTGCTCTGTTGCATGCTGTCACATGGGGTAGGCTGTGACGGAGCCCATGCCACTCATGCAACTTACCATGCCACACATAAACACATGAGCTCCATCATGCAACACAGTCCGCAGCCAGTGAGCAGTGCGGATATGCTGACGTGGAGTGCCCAAGCTCACCTGCAGTGAATCAGTTGCAGAAACGACGACCCTTCTCGCTCTGCTTGCCGCTGTGCTGGTCCGCAGAGTGATCTGCGCGCGGTGCTCCCTGGACCGTCAGCTGTTGGCGCTGCAGCGGTCACGGCTGCTGGTGGAGCTGGTGGACCTGCCCAGTGGGAACATAAGCGTCACGCAGAGGTGGGAGCGGTGGGGAGGGCGGAGAACGTGTGGCAAAGCGATGCTCGCCCACTGGTGCTGGCAACCCAGGAATTGCGTGCCATTTGGTGCTGGCAACCCAAGCAGCCAAACGGTTTTCTCGCCAGAAGCCTTAGCTGTAGGTCAGTTGCCAGAAACTGCGCGGCTCCCTGCCTGCTTATTACAACTTCTTTTTGCCATCTGTTCTGCTGCTCGCCTTGTGTGCATGCTCTTGATCACCTTGTGCTACTTGTCAACAGACGATTTATACTTTCACTTGCTACTTGTCCTGTGTGTTCAGTGACAAGGGGCGCAGTGACCTGCTGGGCCTGTTCTTCAGCGAGTGGCCCGAGGCGCAGGTGGTGCTGCTGTCACGCGCGGGGCTGGAGATGTGCACACTGGCGGCAAGGCGCCAGGTGGGTAAATGCACAAAAGAGGCTTGGCCAAGGCCATGCTAGCCCACCCCTTACGTACCAGAGGGCCACTTCTTGCTGTTTCGTGTTTGTGTGCGAATGCACAGACACACGTTGGCTCCGTTGAGATAAGAAGCCTGTGGAATGTGCTATGGAGTGCCTGTGGTAAGCAGGCACGCACTGGTTCAGTGAAGATAAGAAGCCAATCATGATCATGTTGTTCTTGCACCCACTGCTGCCCGTCTCGTCCTTGTTCGTGTGGCCAGGGTTTGCACAGCCGCGAGCGCCTGCGCCTGCCGGTCCACTGGTACCAGTACAGCCACGAGACGCGCTGCTGCCTGGTGGCCACGGGTCCGCCGCTGGGGGCACCCTACATGCAGGCGTGGCAGTTCGTCAGCTCGGGCCTCGTCACCCTGCCGCCCTTTGTCCTGGCCGCGTCTGCACTCGGCACTGCACCCAGCGTTACACCGGGCCCGCCAGGCCTACAAGCCGCTGCAAATGGCACCAGCGAGGGCAGTGGCAATGGTGGCAATGGTGGCAATGGTGGCTTGGCAACCCCGGCTCGTGCTCAAACTCCCGTGCCCGTCCTGCCAATTTCCACACGTGCTAGTGGTGGAGACGAAGTGAAAGCAGGGCCAGCAACGGCAGGCGGTGCGACAGTGCCGGCCACAATAGCACAGGCGGCCGCACCGCCACGTGTGGCCCTAGAAGAAGGTAAAACGTGGTCTGGTGGTCTGGCCGCGTGGA
>QAXH01005944.1:0-10413 GCA_004335635.1 Chloromonas sp. AAM2
TCAGATGACGCCCATGGCGGCCGGGACGGGCCTGCCATGGGCCACGGCCAGCCGCCGTTGCCTGGTGCGCCATCCGGCGTGCACGGAGGCGGCCGCGGCGGCGGAGGCTGGACGTTTGAGGAGCGGGAACGGCACCGTTTGGAGCGGGAACGGATCGAGCGGGAACGGGCGATGGACCGGGAGAGAGAGTTGCTGAGCACAAGCGGCCGGGATAGAGAACCTCCGGAACGGGAAGAGGTGAGACGAGCTGAACATCGTTGCTGGTTTAACACCGCACACCTGCGACACGAAAAAACGACAGACTGGCAGGACATCAGCTGTCAAGAGAGGGCTGGAAACTGGTTTGGTGTGCAAGCTACTTCGAGATTTCTGTCATGAAGAACCTGGGGTCTGGCGTTGGGGTGTTCATGACTGGATTTGCAGCAACCTACTAAACAGCCTGTGTTGGGCCCTGCTCCACCAACTTCTGGAGCGCTCAGAATTGTTGTTGTTGTTGTTGTTGAAAACAACATCATATCATATGCATGTATGTGTGCCCTCAGGTGCGCAACCTGTTGCGGCGCGGGCGCCTGGTGCTGGCACTTGACCTTGACCACACTCTGCTGAACAGCGTGCGCTTTGCGGATCTGGATGCGGAAATGGAGACCCAGCTGGTGAGTCACTTGCCTGAGCAGTCACTTCAATCGTGACAATTCCCAAAACATTTCAATTCCCCTTCACAACACCGAGCAGTCCACAACACTGCTGGGCGTATCCTCTTTAGAACCGAACAATCCCAAGATCAAGGGCTGCCCGTAGGAAATGAGCCAGCCACAGTTCAACTTGCCACTAACCTGTCCGGCCCTTGCCATTCCCTTCCTGTTGCACTGACCTGTATGCCAGCCTTTACAACACAGCCAGCAACAGCAGCATGTATTACTGACCTGCCCGGCCCGCTGCCGCTTGTCACTCCTGTGCGCACAAAAAGATCCAAGGTGTTTGGTTTGGATGAACAGCCAACTCCTATCGTGAGGTAAAATTTAGTTAGTAAGACTGGTAAAGCAGAAAGTCAGTCCACTCGTCTCCTGAGCACAGCGTCAGCGTCAGGCTGTGGAGGCCTCCTGCGTGCGACTAACCTGCCTGGCCTGCTGCCTCTTCCCTAAGGTGTCTAACCTGCCACTGACCTGCCACTTTCTGTGCACAGGGTCAGCGCCTGGCTGTGGAGGCGTCCTGCGTGCCCGACCATCAGCGGGAACTGTATCGCAGCGAGCGCCTGGGCATCTGGACCAAGCTGCGGCCGGGGGCTAGGGAGTTCCTCGCTCGGGCTGCCGAGAAGTTCGAGCTGTGGGTCTACTCCTCAGGCACACGGTCAGTGTGGAAAGACTTTCGCGCGGTGCCGCGTGGGTGGGATGATTCGTCGCGTGGGTGGGATGATGTGCCGCGTGGGTGGGATGATTTGCCGTGTGGGTGGGATGATTCGTCGCGTGGGTGGGATGATTTGCCGTGTGGGTGGGATGATTCGTCGCGTGGGTGAATGCCACCTGCACTTGGGGCACCGGGTTTGGGCTTTTGCATCAACGTGAGGCAGTTCCTGTACTTGTCTTGTTGCACATTGCAGCCATAGTATCTCTTCTACTTGTGCGCAAGCTTTTGCACAAAGCCATCACCATAATTGCATGTTCGCTGCCCATGTTGCTGTTGCCTCAGGCCGTACGCTGACGCCATGGCATCCCTGTTAGACCCCGAGGACCGCTACTTTGAGGGCCGCATCATAGCCGCGGGAGGGGCAGTGGACGGGCCGGAGGGGCCAAGCGCCATGCACAACAAGCGACTGCTGGCAGGTGTGAAGGAAATGGCGCGGCAGGCAGGTACAGTTGTTGGTGCTGTTGTTTACATCGCTGCAAGGCGAGTGGGCGGCCAAGCGGGGGTGAGGTTTGAGATGGTGACAGAATGTTGAAATGCATTACGATTCAATTGTACAAGGATGTAATTGTATAGGACGGCCGGAGGGGATGAGCAATGGGCGCTTGGGAAGACAGGAGGGTAAGAGATGGTTGCAGACTGTCGGTAGCCGCATCTTTGGTTGCCGCTGGGACCCTTGCCCCTTGCACGGAGGACCCGGATGATGGTAGTTTTGGCTGCTCATGCCAATCCATTCAGCCCAGCTGGTTCAGCTCTGTTCGTGCGCATGGGTTCATTCTACAGGGTTTGTACACAGCCACCTGAAAGACGTCATTTAATGATTTCAATGATCGCACTGTTGTTGTTGTTGTTGTTGTTGTTGTTGTTGTTGTTGCGCATAACCGATCTCGTACTACCAGCACCTGATGTTGTTGTCTGGTTTCCCTTGTTGTTGTCCTCAGGCCTTGAGGTGCTTCGCCCCTTGGTCCTGGCGCTGGACGATGCCGGTGCACTGTGGCCCCAGGAGCACAGGCTGGTGAGTCACTGTATTTGTGTGTGTGCGGATTGTGTGTGCGTGTGTTAGCGAGTGAGAGAGAGAGAGGGGAGGGGGTGTTGTAACTGTATTGTACCACGAGTGGAACAGAAGATGGCGTAAACATCAACCAAGCACGTGAGCAGACAGCATCTCTCGCCTGGCCACGACTTGAATCATGAGGTCTGCCCGGCGCTTCCCAAACACCCCATGGAGCTGCTCACCTCCCTGGGCCAATACTCGAATCATCATACTGGCAAACAGGCGCTCATCACAATCACTGGCAGGCGCATGCATGCAGATCGACAACAATGCATGCAGCAGCAGGTACATGCACAGGCCCATGCATGTCAGCATAGCACTCTGTATCGTCGTATTGCATTGGCCAGCATTTGCCACCTTCTTCTGTCCTTTCTATCCTGAATCGCCACGGTCGTAGCAAGGGCTGCTCCACTAGTCATCATACTGGTACACTTGGTGCGCTAGTCATCATACTGGTACACTTGGTGCGCAGGTGCTGCTGAGTGTAGAGCGGTACCTGTTCTTCCCGGCAACACGCAGGCGCTTCGGGCTGGAAGGGCGGTCACTGCTGCAGATAAACAGGTGGGGTGTGACTCGCAAGGGCATGCAAAGAAGAACGATGGCCATTGTTGCCAGACATGCGGTTGCAAGGGAAGTCAAGAGTACGCAAGGGAGTGTCTGGACACTGCTGCTGTTGGTGCCAGAGCACTCAAGGGTGGCAAGGTTTTGATCTGCAGCGTATTCCATAACCACACGCCGGATGATGGCCTGTGCAGCAAGCGTGGTTGTTGTCGGGCATGCGGCGTGGCTTTCCTGCTACTTGTTAGCCTTCCATACAGACAAGAAGCCTGTGACGGTGCATCGGTGGAAATGGGAATTGGTTGTAGCGACGAGCACATCCACACCAATGCCATGCTTGGCTGACTGCGCTTGATCATGTTGCGATTTTGCAGGGATGAGTGTCCTGACCGCGGCATGCTGCTGACCATGTGGCACCTGATTGAGCGGTTGCATGGGCTGCTGTTCATGTACCTGCACCACTCGGGGCCGGCGGGGCAGCTCCTGTCGGGGCCGCCTGCCGAACCGCGCTGCCCACCGTGGGATATTCGCAACGTGGTCGTGGACGAGCGAAGGAAGGTGCTGCAGGGAGTGTACCTGGTGTTCTCACGGTGAGGTTTGAATTTTGTTGTTGTTGTTGTTGTCGTTGTTGTTGTTGTTGTTCCCAGTCTGGAGAGGACTGCTCAGCGGAGATTAGGTTGAAGGTCTAGAACTGCAGGTAACCTTCCGCAGTCCTCTCCAGACTGGTCACCACTGCACCCCAAGGTGGGGAGATGTGCCTGTTTGCTGGTTAGGGTTAGGGTTAGGGTTAGGCTCATGTCATCATCAATGATGTGCTGTGTTCGTGCATCTGTTCGTCCATGGTTAACATTGCTGGTTATCAGCACGCGGTGCAAGTTCAGTGTACGTACAGAAGATGTGCAGCATTCTCACAGTAGTGTGATGCTGGCGGTTTCAGGGTGTTTCCTGTTGACATGGACCCCCGTGGCCACCCCCTGTGGCGCATGGCGGAGGCCTACGGGGCAGTGTGCGACGTGCAGTGCTGCGACCGTACCACGCATGTGGTGACAGCCACGAGGGGGACGGAGAAGACGCTCTGGGCGGCTCAGAAGGGCAAGCTGGTCGTCACGCCCGCATGGTGAGCACAGCATGGAGCTTGCATGTGAACCATGTGCCATTGGACCCCAACAGCATGTGGGCCTGGTGGAGCGCCACATGCATTGCATCACCCGCCGTGTTAACCCAACAGCATGTGGTGCCTGTCCTGCCTGTCATTGTGTGCTGCTTCAGGTTAGAGTGCTGCTGCACCCTATGGCGGAAAGCCAACGAGGAGCGCTTCTTCATGCCACTCAATGCCCCGAGCGAAACCACAGCGCAGTGAGACCCACTTCTCTGCACCCTCTCTTTCCACACCCTCATGGCATCACCACCACCACCACCACCATCAGGCTTTCTTGCGGTTGAAGATGCTGCATCGGCCATGTTGGCTGTGCCACTTGATGAAAGCAGAGTAGGCCTGCAGCTGTGACAGTGCCCCATGTGCTTCTCATGCCGCCCAAGAGCAAGACCATGTGAATTGACGCGATCGCATGGCATGTCTTGGCGTTTGCATGGGACGAGCTGACCAAGGACTGCGCAGGTTGCGCCTTCCTGACACCCCTCAGCCACATGGCGTGACCAAGCCCACATCCCTCTACACACTGAATATCAACGTACTAGCAAGGTTCTAGCAATCTGAAAGCGTTGCATGCTTGGGCATGGCATGGGTGTAGGTTTAGCCGGATAGATATCAGTCAGTGTTGTTGTGTGGGGTTGTGGGCGACGACCAGTTGTTCATACCATGTACCGATTGTCACCTTGCAAATGCTCAAATGGATTGCGTAAAGATGGGCATTGATCGAAGGCTGGTGGCACAAAACCCTCTGATTGCTGTCCAGCCCCTCGCCTTCATGTCCCACTGTCCGCCCAGACCACTAGCGGTGCTGTCTAGGCAGACAATGCTGAGATGGATGCTGTTCAAAGCATCCCGGGCGTCATGTTGTTTTGTTTGTTGTTCATCCAGTCCAATTCTTGCTTTCTCCTTTAATCTGTTCCTTTGTTGTGGGCTTTGACAAGTCGTGATGTGTTTTCATGTATTCAAGCCCGCGTCTGCTGCTTACTCTGCCACCCTGGCTGTAGAAGACTACCACATGCAGTGTGTCATGTCATTGGTAACCTGGTTGTGTAAATCTGTGTTCCTCATGATAGCAGATGGTTCCCTGCTGATCAACTCGTTGGTCAGGCTTCAACGTACGTACATGGGCAGCCTATACCTTGACCGCTAAGAATGCGTCTGACGCAATGGCACTAGGGGTTCTTGCCTTCTTTTCTTGTGCTAGGGGCATTGTTCCGTGTCAGTTCCAAGCAGGCTCACGCAGTACAGACCTTGGCATGCAGTGTGAAGTTGCGAATTGATCTCCGCGCAAGCGCCTCAGTAGCCATGCAAGCAAACACACAAATTCATTTGATTACATGAAAATCCCAGGATGCGCCCCATCCTAAACGAATGCATGCTATTGCGCTCCCAGGAATTGTAACTGCGTTTGACGCCGCAGTAGTCGCCCACACCCAAATTTGCATGCAACGCTGCAATGAAAATGCGGTTTGTGAACAAAATTCTTTAGCTCCAATGGAAAAAACCCATACGCGTTAACCCGCGTTAACCCGCCAGCAAAAAAAAAAGAAGTTTGCCAGTTCTGGGACAGTTTGTGTGAATTGGTCTGTATTACCGCCAGCAACCATTGTGTGTCAGCAAAACCTGTGTATGTGCGTGTGTGTGAACCGCACATGGGGTGAACAGCGGGGTGACCATCGCGTTTTGTGGTAGACGGTGCCTTGCCACTTCTGGCAAACTTCTTTTTTTGCTGGCGGGCTAGCGTTACAGCAGGAGGCAAAGTCGATGCGTCCACTTCCCAGCTGCTGGAATAGTTTAGGACTGCCCTAACCTGAATCTAGATGCTGTATTAGTAGCATAGCCTGTGGGCGCGCCGCCTCGGGCGCTCGCGCCTTTCGGACTGCCCAGAGAAGGCAAAGGCAAAGGTGCCGTCCAAATGCCAAGGAAGAATGAGCCGGCAGCGCGATGATGACACACGCTATAAAAATGAAACTGTGCATGCTCATTGTGTGGGCTTGTTTGGCTGATGCACCAGGGCTAACGGCCAGCAGCAATGAGCTCGCGCTTACACGCCAAGGACATGGAAGCGGACGAAGGCTGCAGCAGGGAGCATTCGTAGACCCAAGCCAGAGCATCGTGTTCTCCAGCAACATCACTCCAGGTACCATCGGCAGCATGCAAGCACCGTTTCTGTCCGCACACAAGGTTCTTTGCCGGAGTACCAATACCATGCTGCTTGTGCGCCAGGGCCTATATATGCTGGACAGCTGATAACATTCAGCATTCAGCTGTACAACAACACGGGCGACAAGGACGACACTTTTTACGACCCGGCCCTGACAGTTGCATGTCAGACGGATGCAAGGGCTCCTGCCAACACTTCCTTCTGCTACATCCAGCCCGTTATACAGCCCCAGGGTGGTGGCCTGTACAATGTCCAGTTCATGGTCGGCACCATCACGTGAGCTTTGGGCACACAGTGTGTGCATTGGATTGCGTATAGTGTGTTAGTAAACGAGGAGTGTTTAATGCATGAAGCAGGAGTGCCTCTTGAGGAGCAGCATTGGAATACACATTGTTCACAATGCAATGGAAACACCTTGGGACTCAATTGACACATGCTCTGTGGGGCCAAAGGCAAGGCCTACAGGATCAATCCACCTGAGAACAGGAACGCCAACTAGGCCAGCTGGACGTTGCAGTGGGACAGAACAGCAGACAACAACCAACCATGGCAGCGCAGCGGGCCACACTAAATCGATTTGCGGAGTGTAGCCTATGCCAGACCTATGAGTCATCGAGCCATTGAGTTCGTGTGTCTGTCACCTGTGGGGCGAGATGGTTATAAAACGGCACATCCACACCCACACCCATACACTAATGCTTGTTAGATCACACCGTCATACACATGATGCTGTGTCACACCCTCATGCACATGATGCCATGCACTCAGGGGTGCTCGAGCGCAGTGGCCGCCCACCTCACTCGGAGCCTTGCCTCGCTCATTCTTCCAGTGAGTGATCCGTCTGTGTGTGATGATGTGTGACAATGGCGCCCACGTGTGTGAGTGAGGCCTCTGTGTGAGAGTGCACTCTGTGTGACAATGAGGGTGGTCTGCTGACGTCACACAAGGCCTTCAGCACTCCTGTCCCTTCAGCATAGACTGTCTTTTCATCATAGACTGTCCCTTAAGTTCAGGCATAGCTGTCCCACTGGTCTGGCTCACAAGGGTCCGATTGATTCTGTAAAGATAAGGATTATTATTGATCCGCAGTTCTCACTCAGGTCCAGGCGCTGGGGCAGGCAGGGTCACAGCAGTAGGGTCTCTTTCATGGTCCTGTGCTGCGATGTGCAACAACTCGGCAGTTTTGACAGAGTCTTCTCTTGACTGGATACGTAGCACTGTGACCTGCCCTGAGCAAGGAAGGAGTGGAGGCGGAAACACAGCCAAACACGGTTAGACACTGACCAACACGGACCAACACAGACTATTGCAGACCACAGCCAAACACGTGCTGCATGTGTTTTGCACAGACCAACACGTGCTGCACGTGTTTTGCACAGTCCAACACATGCTGCATGTGTCCTGCACAGACCAACACGTGCTGCACGTGTTTTGCACAGACCAACACGTGCTGCATGTGTCCTGCACAGACCAACACGTGCTGCACGTGCCCTGCACAGACCAACACGTGCTGTGTGTGCTTTGCACAGGGGCAACAACTCTCTTGTGGTCAAGTACGGCTCCGACAACCTACCAGGCAGCCCCTTCCCGTGCGTCATCCAAACATCCCACCATGTACTCTCGCATGTGCTCCAAACATGCACTACCATGTGCTTTAACATGTGCTCTAAACATGTGCACTCAGTACACACACTATGTATACTCAGTCCTTTCCAGACACAGTTTTCAACACTGTTTGTGGTGTTGAATTTTGTTCTGCTTGCCCATTGGCAGCGGCAGTAAACGCAGACGTTGTTCCTTTCCTGTTTGGTCAGCCACCGAGCTAAGGTGCAGGCCGCACACCCTGGCTTGCCCTCATCGTGATGTGCATGCCACACACCCTGCCTTGCCCTCATCATGTTTCCTTTCTCAGTTACGGCAATAACTGCTGTCCCCCACAGGATGCAAAACCTTCAGGGGGAGCAGGTGGTTTCGCTGCAGTACACATTCGTTTCCACGTCTTCATTTTCAGGTAAGGCAGTTTTCAGATGCAGGGGGTGTTATCACAAACAGTGACACAGCTGCAATCGCTTCTTACCAGCCGGCCTATTGATCAATACTTACCAGGCGGCAGGCACTTTCGTAATTTTCGACCCATACCGGGATTAGCCCAATGTCTTCACGGCGATGGCTTAAGCAACAACAGTGAGGTGCGGGTCGGCAAAAAGTGAAAAAATAAGTAGTGCGTGCGCCCTGATGTTTGCAAACTTTTTCGACGCATGCCCGCTCTTCCCTGCAGCACCCACCTCTGCCACTTCCACCCAGCTGATCAACTTGGCCCGGCTGTACTACATTGAAGACAGGTTTGGCAACTGGCTGCGATACGCCTCCCTCGTCAATTCATTCTATGTGAGAGGCACAGTTGCCTGGGGTAGGGCAGTGCGTGTGTTTGTTGTTTTTGTTTTTGGTGTTTTTGTTGTTGTTGTTGTTGTTGTTGTTGTTTACATGGCCTTCAGTCCGAGGAGGTCTGCTCAGCAGGGGCAAGGGCGGAAGGAAAATAAGTGACCTGCTGTGCAGGGTGTGCATGGGCACCACAGCAGGCTGTTAGCAGGCACTAAGTGAGCGCACATGAGCACCGTGGCTACGGGGTCCAGGAGGCACAGAATGCAGACGCTGGCAAAGCCAGGCACGGCAAGACAGCATGCAAATGTTACAGGGCATGGGTCAGCAAACTCCAAGGGCACACGGGAGGACAAGGAGGAGGCCGGCCAAAAAGTCAAGGCCGAGCAGCGCATCGGCTCATGCATAGCTGAAGTCCCACCGTCCAAACGTGGCTCTGAGCAAGGCTGTGGTGTGCGATGCGTAATAAATAGCTGATCAATCCTACTGCAGATGGGCAGCTCAAGCTTTTTGCTGTGGCGCCTAGGCACACACTGCAACTTGCAACACCACGTGATTGCATGTGACCGATATAACTGCACGGGGATTATTGCACTATGTGGATTATTGCACTATGTGGATTATTGCACTATGTGGATTATTGCACTATGTGGATTGTTATTATGTGCTTAGCTCACAAGTTCTGGTGCTTTACTCCACCCGGCTCTCAGGCTGTACTGACCCCCAAGTCCTTCGCTGGCCCGGCCAGGCAGTTGTTCATGGTTTGGTTCCAAACCAACTGGGGCCTGTCGGTTGACGCCACCCTGTTCATTGCGGGGGACTACACACTGCAAGTGTTCTTGATAACGCCTGACAACACAACGGCGCCGGTTAGGCTGTACCAGACCGACAGGTGCGGGTGGGTTGCGTTCAAGTTGAGGTGTAGGGTTCGGGTTAGGAATCGGTTTACTGTACCGGTTAGGCTTCACCAGGTCGACAACTGCGGGCGGGTTAGATTTAAGTTTAGAATAGGGTTAGGGTTAGGATTTACTGTACCGGTTAGGCTTTACCAGGCCGACAGGAGGGGGCTGGATAGTGTGATGAGGGGGCACACGTGTCATGGCTGTGTGATAGTGTGATGATGGGGCACACGTGCCATGGCTGTGTGATAGTGTGATGATGGGGCACACGTGCCATGGCTGTGTGATAGTGTGATGAGGGGGCACACGTGCCATCGCTGTGTGATAGTGTGATGAGGGGGCACACGTGTCATGGCTGTGTGATAGTGTGATGAGGGGGCACACGTGTCATGGCTGTGTGATAGTGTGATGATGTATGATTGGGGGTGGGTGGAAATATGCATGTGTGTGACAGGGGTGAGAAGTTGGGTTTTGTGGCATCTCAGCTGCACGAATTGTGATTGCGAGTTCAAGTTCTGTAGGCACAGCCTGACTGCATGACCACCGCCGGGATAGCGTTGGCTTGCTCCAAGTCCACGTGCCAATATCAACACCCAATCAGGGCGGTGAGCGATGCTGGAAACTGAAGGCAAAAACTCAGCCTTGACAGTAGTCAACAAGGAGCTTTTCGTAATGGAAGCTGAACGGCATGGAGGGCTTGTCCCTTGTGTGTGCGTGCGTGTGTGTGTGCGCGTGTGTGTGTTTGTGTGTGTGTGTGTGTGTGTGTGTGTGTGTGTGTGTGTGTGTGTGTGTGTGTGTGTGAGCC